>PVIU01008996.1:0-35928 GCA_004026605.1 Ondatra zibethicus | reverse complement strand
TTAGGCAGGGGCTCTACCAATGAGCCACACCCTAGCCCCTCACTGGGGGATTCTAGGCAGGGGCTCTACCACTGAGCCACACCCCAGCCCCTCACTGGGGGATTCTAGGCAGGTGCTCTACCACTGAGTCACACCCAAGCCCCTCACTGGGGGATTCTAGGCAGGGGCTCTACCACTGAGTCACACCCAAGCCCCTCACTGGGGGATTCTAGGCAGGTGCTCTACCACTGGGCCACACCCCCAGCCCTTCACTGGAGGATTTTAGGCAGGTGCTTACCATTGAGCTACACCCCTAAACATCATCCTCTATATATTTTGAGACAGAGTCTCACTATGTAGCCTAGGCTGGCCTCAAACTCACTGTGTAGACCAGGCTCACTTTAGTTTTATGTCAGTACACATGTAGTTGGGACTACAGGCCTGCCCTACTAGGCCTGTTCTATCTTTCTTCCTTCCTCCCTCCCTCCCTCCCTCCTTCCCTTCCCCTTCCTTCCTTCCTTCCTATCTTCTTTCTTTCCTTCCTTACATCCTTTTATCCTTCCCTCCTTTCCCCTTCCCTTCCTTGTTCCTTCTCTTCCTTTTCTCTGGCAAGCCTTTGCAGGATAGCCTTGTCTTTCTGTGTGTTGATACCTGGTAGCTTTTTTCATGTGTCACCCGGACTTAAATCAACTCCCATTTCTAGTGGAATCTGGACCACTCTGGTTTTAAGATGATTCTGTCTCCTCTATGTCCCCATCAACTCACAGAAGAACTAATCCCAGTTAAAAGGCTGTCAACTTAATTCCACAGTGGCTTCTAAAGGCATAGCCTTTGCATGTGATTAGATTGTATTAGGCAATTGGGTGCATCTCTCTGGTTGAATATAGGTGGCTTGAAGAAAGGAGGGAGGTACCACATAGTTATATATGTGTGTGTTTCCACTATTCTGATCTTCTGACTCCCCAGCTATAATGTAAGCAGGATGATTGGCACTGTCAGTTTGACAGAATCTGAAATTATCTAGCAGATGGAGCTCTAGGCATAACTGTTGGCAATATCTCGATTGAATTAATTGAGGTATAAAGGCCTGTCCACTGGGTGTGGCACCATGCCTTGGCTGGAGTTATGGACAATATAAATGCAGAAAGGGTGCCAAGAGGCAGCATGCATTCATCACTCTTTGTTTTTTGAGTGTGGGTATAATGTGGTGAGCTACATCAAGTTCCTGCTGCATTAGTTCACCACCATGATTGACTCTACCCTGGAACTGTGGCCTAGAATAAACCCTTTCTCCCTTAAGTTGCTTTTGTCAGGTCACTTATTAATAGCAACAGGAAAGAAACTATGACATGAAGTAAAACATCCCGCCTCGGGTATTAGGTTATAGTCATAAAGAGCTTATTACCACATTGGCCCTGGATTCTTCATCAATTTTAATATTTTACATTGCAATATTCATCATTTTATTTGTTCCCATCTAGAAATATGTGAACCCCAGACTAGAAAGTCCATAAGATACGTTTCATATTTACCTTATCGGTGATCTATAACACGGGCCCATACCTTGGTCATAATAAGTAGAGTGTTTCACGTTAATTGAAGTAGAGAGAGGATTCCTGGACTATGGAGAATGCAAGCTAGATTTCATTTTGAATGTCATTCATAATTATATTCCAGCTATTCTCTTTGCCTAGCATAACTGAGTCGAAGGGAAAACTGGATTCCAAAATATTCGTGATTAATATTCTTCAACATGTAACCTTTGTGCTTAAGATAGCAAGGCGGGGGCAGATGTGAAGGAGGCTGTGAAGTCTCCTGCACATGTAGAATGTTCTTCCCTGCTCCTCTTCTTGGTTGTTTCTACCCTTTCAGCTGCACCTTCTTCTCCCTTTGCATAAGTCCTCAGAGCGGATTAAGTACTGTCCTCGTTTAATTTCCATTACTATGATAAAATACCCTAACAGAAAAACAGTTAGAGAGTAAAAGGTTTGTTATAGCACATAATTCTAAGTCATGGTTCATTGTTGTAAGTCACGACAGCAGGAGGTTCCAACAGCTAGACATCTCATGTCCATAGTCAAGCAGAGAAAGAATGAATGCATGAATGCTTTCACGCTTGCTTGTGTTCCCCTTGATGTGTCCCTTCTCTTCTAGATCAACATGCTATGCCTAGGGAATGGTGCCACACACAATGAGCTATTATTAGCCCATTGTGTTTATAGCTCTGACTCTGCTACATCCCAGCACTCCACAACCACAAAGTTCCAACCAATCTACCCTTGTAGAATCTTTAGTACAAGTGTGACTTTTTACTTGGGAACTTTAGCTTACAAGTCCCCAGTGGCCTGTCCGTACTCCCTTATGACAGATCTCTTTGTGTCTAGGCTCTGCTCTGTGACTGACATGTACCCATCTCTTAAACCCATTCATGGTATAATTTAGAAAGTTCATGTAACAACTTTCATGTGTCCCAGGGTATGAATAATTTCCAGGTGTCAAAAGATAAAATTACAATAATTCCATTTTAGAGATCTTAATTGACTTTACCTGAAATCCTAGATCCAGCCAACACTTGTTCCCAGAATGTCAGGCTAGCAGAAGGATTTGATTTTACATACATAAAGGAGCCAGCAGAGACAATGGAAAGCAGGTGGGTTCTTGTAAAGGGGAGGGGGTGGGTAGAAATACTAGATTGGTTGCAATCATGCTACATCAGGCGATTTTTCTATAAGGATGAAAGGGAAAGAGACTTTAACGTCTTGCTTAATACTGGCTTGTTGAGAGAAATTTGGGTATCAGCTCACTCTTGATTTCTCAGCAGGTCAGGAAACAACTTAGTTCCATTTTGGTCATTGCCACGGACCACCGAATTACACAGTGAGAGCTCAGCAAGTAGTTTGGAGGTCAACCCATCAGAGATGCATAGCTCATGGAGATAGACCTCATTTAGCAAGGCGATAAGGGATACCATCACCAGAGATGTGTGTGCGATGGAGCTACCATATGTAGCAGGGTGATTAGGTATACTGCCTTCCGAATGTGCTAGCTGTCCTCACGGCAGATTTCTTGTGTGAAGAGCTCTTTCCCTCACATTACAGCTTGGGGATTCTTCCCACAGCACTGCAGTGTGTTAATTGTTTGCTGGGCACAATTTCCCCTATGTGTTGGTATATTGGCTGACTTCTCCCAACAATGTGTGAGTAAGCAAGAAAGTAATCACAGTCAATACACGCGCAACCAGGTCTTTGTATAAACTTAGAAGTCTGCCCTCTTGTAATTATTTTCCATGGCAGAGAGTTGGTCAGTGTTCGTGTCCAGGCAAAGAGACCTCTATTGAAACATTGACAGAAGCCCAAGGACAAGAATTAGAGCATATCTGAAGTTGTTGAACCATACATAGCTCTCAGGGAGATAGAGAGCAAGAGTGTCCTGGATTCCCTCTGCCAGCAGATAAAAAGTACTATCCCAAGCTAACCTCACATTAACCTTAAGCCATGCCTATTTTTTGCTTGCCAGTCTGTTAACTAAAGACCTTTGTTTTAAAGCTTCTCACACTGTACCCCCCACCCTCTGGTCACAGTCTCACTTCTGTAACCTTGGACCCTTGTGTTGCCATGGCAATGGCTCTGCCCTTATCACTTAGCCTAGGAATATGCTTCTGACCAAGGAGTAACTCCTTCTTTGGCTTCAAGCCTGGGGGAGGGAATTATTATTTTTTTTGAGAGACTAGACAAAAGAAGTAGTAGCTGGAGAGAAGCTAACAGAAATGAGCAGAGATGTAAAAGGAAGAATGTAGGAAAAATATGTGTAGAAAAATGAAGACGTAGGAGGAGAAAGAAGAAGGGAGGAGAAGCATGGAGAAGTTAGAAGTAAGACAAAATTATTAGAGTAGAGACAGAACAGTAAAGAGCACATGAATAGAGAGAATGTGGGTGAGAAGATTCTTTCTCTAGAGCCCTCAGACTTTAGTTCTGCTTATTGTAGCACCTCTTTTGGACCCTGAGTGAAGATTTTTAAGGCTGGACCTTGAAAGGTTCAATAGGTCAGGTGTGAATTTAGCATGAATGATCTCATCTTGATATGTTTGGTCTATTAGGGGCTTGCGGTGATCGGTTTTAATTGTCAACTTGACACACTCTATCTAGAATCATCTGGAAGGGAGTCTCAAGGAGAAAGCATCTAAATCAGGTTGGCCCGTGGCGCATCTGTGGGCGATTGTCTTGATTGTGTTCATTGATGTGAGGGACCCAGCCTGGAAGTAAGTGACATCATTCCTTAGGCAGGGCATCCTGGACTGTATACCATGGAGAAAATGAAACTAGCACTGGCATGCGTACATTCTTTGATCTCTGTTCCCTGTTTTGGATAGGATATGACCAGCTACCCCAAGTCTCTGCAGCTGTGACTCCCTGGATGTGATGGACTGTAACTTGGACTGTGAGCCAAAGCAAACCCTTTCTCCTCTAAGTTGCTTATGTTGGAGTCTTTTATAGCAGCATGAAAATAAGCTAACCCAGGATGCAGTGTAAGAGTCTAATCTCTAACAGTGGACTCCTGTAACCCAGGACACAGTGCAAGAATCTAATCTCTATCCGTGGACTCCTGTAACCCAGGATGCAGTGTAAGAGTCTAATCTCTAACAGTGGACTCCTGTAACCCAGGATGCAGTGTAAGAATCTAATCTCTAACAGTGGACTCCTGTAAATTTTTTTAAACATTTAATCCCACTTCCCCATACTCTCTCTCTCCAGAGTTTCCTTATATAATTGGCCTCAAACTCTCTATGTAGCTCAGGCTGGCTTCAAAATCACTGTATTGACCAGGCTAACCCCAACCTCAAAATCCTTCTGCTTATACCAACTGAATGTGGGGTTTATATGCATGTACCAGCCCTTCTCAGATAATAGACCCTCAGTTGCCACTGAGCAAACTTCAGTGAGCAGGAGATGAGTTCTTCTTATGGGGAAGAGTCTATGGTAGGAGCTAAAGATTAGAACATGCTTAGCCCTATATTTGAATCTCCTGCACAAAATAGATGGATGGATGGATGGATAAAAGATAGATAGATAGATAGATAGATAGATAGATAGATAGATAGATAGATAGATAGATAGACAGATAGACAGATAGAGCAAAAGCTAATTGGACTTGATTCCATCTTCAGTTCAATCCCAGAGCTTGTTTCATCTTTGATCTGGTTAGATCGGCAAGCCATTGATATGCATGGAAGTCTCAGACAAGATCTCTGACTCCTGGGGCTCCTCTGAACGTTCAGGTAAGCACTATGTCTGAAAGCATTCCTCTGTGTTGTGGGATTCTGCAGACTGTTACACTTACACTTCTGAAAAGCAAGTGTGAGGGCTGGGAAACAAATGAGTGCTGATGCCTGTAGTAAGAGGCGAGTGGGCCACGTTCCCAGTGCCCGGCTAGCTTAACCCCTGAAATAATTACACAGAAACTGTATTCATTTAAACACTGCCTGGCCCATTAATTTTAGCCTCTTATTGGCTAACTCTCACATCTTGATTTAACCCATTTTTAATAATCTGTATGTCACCACGAGGTCGTGGCTTACCGGGAAAGATTCCTAACCAGCGTCAGTCTCAGACAGGAGTTTCATGGCGTCTGCCACACTACCTTCTTCCCAGCATTCCGTTCTGTCTACTCCGCCTACCTGATTTCTGCCCTATCAAAAGGCCAACACAGTTTCTTTATTCACCAATGAAAGCAACACAAATACAGAAAAACCTCCTGCACCAGATGCCGTTGCCTTTACATTTTAAGACAGAGTCTCTTTATGGAAAGGACACGTTATCCAGAGTGACAGGCATCTGCAAGACTAGTCTCATTTCTGTTGCTATGATGAAACACTCCAAACAAAAGCAACGTTAAGGAGAGAGAAGGTTTAGTTGGCATACACTCTTCAAGTCACCATTGAGGGACATCAAGGCAGGAACTCAAGCCTGGAACCTGGAGAGAGGACTGATTGCTTTTCCACACAGTATGACCTATGGCCAAGGAACTCATTTCACAACCAGATAGACAGGGCAGAAACCATGAAGTTTGCTGTTTGCTGGCTCACTCATAGGCTCATACTCAGCTGGCTTTCCTATACAGTTCACAACCACCTGCCAAAGGAATGGTGCTACCCACAGTGGGCAGGCCCTCCTATGTCAGCTGATAATCAAGACAGTCCCCCATAGACATACCCACGGACCAACCTGATAAAGGCAGTTCCTCAGTTGTGTTAGGTTGACAGTTAAAACTGATCAGTACAATCCTCACCCAAGATTGCCCACAATGATAATAAATACAAGAAAGAATATCTTAAAGTGGGGAGGATTTTTTTTGGCTTATTTTTTCAGCTGTGATCTTCTTGGTGCATTGTGTGTGGCTTGTGCTAAGACAGAGCATAATAGCAGCACAGGCGTGTAATAGAACATCACTACTCACTTCATGGGGTTCAGGTATTAGGGGTCAAGATTTTCCCTTCAAGGGGGACCCCAGTGACTCTCTTTCTCTAAGTTTACTCTGCCACCCACAGTTCCATCACTTTCCAGAGTCTGTTCAAAAATTTGAATCCATCAATGGATTGTGTTATTGATTAGCCCAAAGCCCTTGTGATCCAATCATCTCTGGACATACTCTCCAAGACACTCCAGGCTTCACTTTTCTAAGCTCACTTGTCTTCAGAAAATTTAAGAGATTTATCAAGATCATGCAGGCTCTTAAAGGAGATCTAGTTCAAGGGCCAGTGTGCTATGGGGTTACACTATGTGTGCTTAATTGGCTTTTCCAAGAGGCCCTAAGGATGCTACAGACTGATTCAAGAGCTGGGCAAATGTCTTCTGTAATAACTTGTTTATGGAATGGATATGTGTGTCCTCAATGGTCTATAGATAGAAATCCTAAAGTCAGCGTGATGATTGATACAAGGGGCTGGGCTCCAGCCACCATGAATGAGATCAATGCTCTTCTGAGACAACCCAGACAGTTCCTTCATCCATTCCGTTAGGTGAAGGAAGAAAGAAGATGCAATCAGCAAACCAGGAAGCAGGCCTTTGCCAGATGCCAAATCCATCAGAGACTTAATTGATCCTTAAATTCCTAGTCTTGTGGTACAGCTTCCCGTAGTCACCAAGATAACCTACTATGTTAAAAATGAACCATAAAGGGAATGGGACCAGAGAGAAATCTCAGCAGCAAAGATAGAGCACTTGTTGTGCTTACAGAGGGCTGGAGTTGGGGTGCCCAACTCACATGGTGGCCTATAACTGGTAACTCTAGTTTCAGAGGGATCCAAATACATATTGTGCACACAAACACAGACAGGAACACATGCACTTATGTGTAAATAAAACAAAATAAATAAATATTTAAAATGAGCCATAAGAGGCTGGGGATATAGCTCAGTAGGTAAACTGGTAACCACGTACGTGTTAGGACCTGAAGTTCAGTCCCCAGCACACACAGCAGTGTGCACTGGCAGTTGCAGCCTCCCGGGCAGGCAGGAGTAGGCAGGTCTCTGGGTACTTGCTGACCAGCAAGTCTGGCTAGAGCCGGTGACCTCCAGGTCGGTGAAAGATCCTGTCTTAGAAATGCACAGTAGACAATGCCTGCGGAACCACGCCTGAATCTGACCTCTGGCTGCTACATGTGCACATACTTGCACACACACATATCTATAAGAAAGAAGCACAGATCAGCCCCCATGAGTATAGACCCTGAAAAGGCACCTGGTGGAGAAACGCAGGCTTTCCTCTCCTCCTTCGGAATCTAATCATAAAATGTAAATAGTAGGATAGAATCAACAGACATATGCAAACTGAAAAATAAATACCTATGATGGGAAAAATAAAAGACTATTTGTTGTCCATCATCCACAACCGCAGAGGCGGGACCACTTAAAGGGTGTTTTGTTTGCTAAATAGGATGCTGAACTTTAAAATCAAGATTGGACCATCTAAGGAAGTAACCTGCTTAGCATAAGAAGTTCTAAAAGAAGTGAAGTAGGAGGAGGTGGGGCTAGTGTGCTGGTTACTTTTTAGCTGTCAATTTGATACAACGTTGAGCCACCTGGGAAGAGAATCTTAATCGAGAAATTATCTACATCAAGTTGGCCTGCGAGCATGTCTGTAGAGGAGTGGCATGATTTTTAGTTGATGAGAGAAGACTCAGCCCGCTGTGGGTGGTACCATTCCCTGCCCGGGGCTGGGAGGTGTGGGTGTGGGGGGTCCTGAACCGTATAAGAGAGGAGAGAATACCCAAGCATCCTTGCATGCATTTATTTCTCACTGCTCTTGACTGTGGATATGACGTCAGCCGTCTTGAGCTCCTACCAATGTGACTTCTCTGTTGCCATGTGCGCTAACCCAGGCTTGTAAGCCAGATAACCCCTTCTTCCCCTAATTGCTTTGCATTAGAGTATTTTATCACAGCGCCAGAAGGAAGCCAGGAGAGCCAGTGAGGAACAGAGGGTAGACTTTGATAGTTAAGAGCAGCTGTATTCTGGCTGTATTCTGTTTTACCGTGAAGCATTTCCTATACAGCCTTATTTGTCTACCAGAAGCTTAGGCTAAATGCTCCAGATTTTTCTGTTTTAAAAACAATGAATTCTCTTTCTTTATTAATCTTGTTTATCAGTTAGTAGTAATTGTTTGTTTTCATTAAAAATAAGATAAGCCAGGTGTTTTGGTTTCTTTTCTTCTTTTTCTTTTCTTTTCCTTCTTTCTTTTTTTTTCCGTGATAAAACCAAAAACAACTTAGAGGAAGACAGGGTTTCTTTGGCTTATACTTCCAAGTCACAGTCCATCATTGGGGAAAGCCAGGACAGGAACACAAACAGGAACCCGGAGGTGGAAACCATAGAGGAATGCTGCTGGCTCACTTTCTGGCTCATTTTCTCGTCCATGCTCAGCTAGTTTTCTTTTACAGTCCAGGACCACTTGCTCAGGGGATGGTGCTGCCCACAGTGTACTGTGCCTCCCTTCATCAATTAACAACTAAGACAACCCCTTCATAGACCAATCCATCTGGAAAATTCCTTAGTAGACACTCCCTTTCTCAGGTAAATATAAACCATTGTCAAGCTGACAAAGCTAGCTACAATATGAGTTATGGTGGAATGTGTAACCGAAGGTCTCTCTCCCGCCCACCAGTTTCTGAGGCTTAATATTAATTACTAGCTGTTTGGCCTGTTAGCTCAGGCTTATTATTAACTAGTTCTTACAACTTAAATTAACCCATTTCTGTTATTCTGTATTTTTCCATGAGACTCGTGGCTTGTTATGTCACATTTTGTTTCTCTAGCAGCTGCTGGCATCTCTCTGACTCCGCCTTCTTTTTCCCTTTATCTTCGCTTGGAGTTCCGGCCTGGCTCTATTCTGCCTGCCTATTGGCCAAATCAGCTTCTTTATTAACCAATGGTAAGAAAACATATTCACAACATACAGAAGGGCATCCCATATCAGGGAGGTGACTGCAGTCCTACTACTCAGGAAGCTAAGGCAGGAGAACTGTGGGTATTAGGTCTCCATATGCATGTGTATAAACACACACATGAAACAGGGAGACCCAATTCTCACTGTGTAAAAACGTGACATGGACCTAGGTGTTATTCAGTGTGTAAATCACTCACTCTTGCTCTAGATGTCCAGGATCAGATACCAGAGTTGGTCTGTGGTTCCCAGGTTCTGACTTTCAGGACCATAGAAGCCCTTGGGTGTCTGTATCTGGAGTTCTCCAGCCTGTTCTTTCTCTGGTTCTTTTGACCTATATCTAGCCACCACAGCGAGAGAGGTGTAGTATCTTCTGCACCTGCTTTGGCCCACCTGTTGCAAGTGTACAAACACCATGTTGGCCAGAGTACCATTTTTCCAGGTATAATACCTGACTTTGAACACCTGCCAAGAGATGCCAAAGCCACACTCCCCTCTGAGCCCTAGAAATCCTATCTCATGGGTGTTAGACAAACCCTTTTACAAAGGATCAGAGCAGCGAAGGGAAGGAGAAGGTCACAAAAGGGACCTTACGTCTTTCTTAAGCAAAAAGTGTTGAAATAAGTAGTTGACCTCCTGTACTCTTTTCTCACTAAAAAACCAAGCACTTAATGACTTCTCTGGTAAGTACTCAGGAAAGGGAGGTGGTGATAGGAGAGTTTCTCAGAAGCTGAGCATAGCAGTCCTTCATCCAAAGTGACTCCGAAGACCATTTGAAGAATGACAGCTGAAGGTTGTGGCTCTCTTTCATGTGTACATTAATTCAGCGTCCTTTTCCTCAGTGGGGCATAAATATACATCATTTAAATTAATATGGGAAGTCAGAAATAAGACCCCCATTAACATATCCACGGGGGAGGGATGGGTAAGTCCCGCATGACTGCTTGGTTCCTGCTGTTTCCTGGGAGCTGAAACAGGCCAGGCGGAGCCCTCCTGCTGACTGCCTCCTGCCCCCTGCCTTCTGCGCTCCAGTTCTGAAGGGTCATTCCCACCAGGTCACTTTATCTCAGTCTCTCTTTTACACACGTCATAACAGGTCTGAGTTATTGTGTAAAGGCTATCTACTAGCTGGAGACCGTCTGGGGTAGGACATGAAGTGTGTCTTTAGTTTGGAATGCAGTTAAAGGTGGCTTGGTTGGCTAGATGATCGATCTTCAGAGAGGCAGAGGGCTGAAAAGGCAGAGCAGATCCTGGCACATCATCGTAGTGGGTGTGGTTGCCTCTCCAGGCTACAGATACACCTTTCTAGGGTCTACTAGGTCTATTGGCAAAAGATACAGCCCTATAGCACTACCTGTAGCAACCTGAGGCAATCCCCCTACTTAGGGACCCCCGTCCAAGTAAAGATACATCCTGGACAACAGTGCAGAAAAAAAAAAAATTCAGGACCTGTGAGCATGAAGCAAAGTTAAAGTTAGTAAGCTTATTAAGGAGAGAGAAGTGTTAGGTCCAAAAGAAACTCGGGACAAATGGCTGTGGTGCCCATTAGCATACCAAAGCACATGGCAGCCTCCAGCCTTTCACAGCATCACAAATACCTGTCGCAAAGTCCATGCTGGTATCCTCCTTCTTCTCATCCCTCCCCCACCCCTGAACTTCTGCTGCTCATGGGCTTCCCTTCCCCCAGCTTCCCCTTCCTACACAACCCTGCTATTAAAGCCATGGGCTCTCTTGGCTCTCCAGGTCCCCTCTCTCTACCCACCCCCCTTGGTCCTTCTCTCTTGTACTCACCTCCCCCCTCCTCTCATGATCCCCATCCACTTTGCTGGCCATGTTCAGTTGCTTTCTCTCCCTGCTCTGGACTCTTCCAGATGCTTCTGGCTGTACTCTCCCACGTGTCTATAATAAAAACCTTCCCCTCAACTGTACTTTGGAGAGGTCATGCCCTTTCTTTATACAATACAGGGTAGAACGTGTTTCAGATTTAAATAGGGAGGGAGGGATAAGACAGCACACGTTCGTTCCATACCTGCATGAGGGTTCCTTTAGAGAGGGTTGTGTGTGAAGGAGACATGGCATCCCGAACTGCTCAGGGGTCTCTAATTGATATGCATCTCAGCCCAGTTCCAGGAGTCCTGAACCGTACAGGATGTCTCATCTTGCGAGAAATCTTTTGGATAAAGATCAAAGAAATACCATGCCCAGTCTTGTAAGGTGTGTCAATCATCTGGAGATCCCTCGGGAACACCAGCTTGTTAGAGACTTTAGAAATAAGATAAAGCCCATCAAAACTGTAGATTGACACCAAGATCCCTTTGGCCCTTGTCCAACCTCAGCTCTTGAGAGCATGCTCCACTCTATTCTGCCCTGTTCTCTGTCTTCTCTGCTGCTCTGTGTGTGACACTGAATTCTTTCAATGTCCCTTACAGCGATGCTTCTCTCCTTGTTACTTCCTGTTCCTTCCCTTGTTGTCACCTCTCTGTCAGGGGGTCGGTTTGCACCCAAGGCTCCCTAGTCTCACATTCTCTCCCAGATCACTCTCTGGGTTACCTCTAGGTCAAAAGCTAAACCAGGACAAACAAGCTGTTGAGCAGAGTGTATGCTGGCATTGCAAATACACAGGCCACTTTCTACAATATGAAGGTGAAATTAGCTCTTGTGTTTTAGAATGTAAAGAGCCCATCTGTTCCCATGGCTGTCCCTTCAGGGATGTATGTTTGAGAGGGACCAGCCACCCGCTTACCTGGCAGCCTTTCTTGGATGACTCCTGCGGTGCTAGCTACTGTTCTGCCTCTGTAGTAATCTAACAAAAGCGACTTCAGGGAGAAAGGGTGTTTTCCTAGCTCACAGTGTGAAGGTACAGTCCATCATGGTGGGAAGGCACCATGGTGAGAATGTGTGGGATGGAGAAAAAATGGCATGGCAATATCAGGTGACCTTCTGCCAAGTCCCAACTCTTATAGAGCCTATCATCTGTCATCTTTGCCACAGGGAGCACCAGGTTCCCAATGTATGAGTCCTTGGGCGGGGGGACACACTGGGTGTGGCCACATCCCAACTATAGCAGAGAAGGCATGAGGGAGAGAGTCTAACTTCATTCATTCCTTCATTTGGAAACAATTTCTTATAGATCTGAGACTGACACCACACTCCACGTGACTGAGGAATGACCTTGAACTTCTGATCCTCCTATTTCTACCTCTGGAGTGCTGATGACAGCTATGCACCACTATGCCTATTTGTGCCAGGTTGGGGATTGAACTCAGGGCATCCTGAATGCTAGGCAATTCCTCTACCAACTGAGCTATAATCCCAGATTGAAAGGCAAGAGAGACTTCACCTTAGTGATATTTGGTTTGGAACCTCCTTCACTGAAGTTCTTTTTTGTTAACTAGCCAGTGTTGGTCCTGGAGACTGTAGCTGGAAACAATGTCTGATGAAGGAGAGATGTTATCATAGAGACATCTCATAGATAGCTTTTCAGTTTTATGACACCCTTACTGTAACCACCAGACATGCCATTCCCACCTCCTCTACATTGTCTGAACTAATGAATAGGTTTTGAAAGATCCCACCAATAGTCGTGACTTAAAATAGATGAGAAGTTGTCCTTTGTAGCTGGGTTCGATCAGAGCTTTACAGAGCAGAGCTTTGCCCAGATCACAGTGGCCAAGTCTGTGATGGGGCGCACAACTACACATGGACAGTTTAAACAGGCCTTTGCTGGAGAGGCTAAGAAAACTGGATCTCTGGAGCGCCCTGTACTTGGCAAATTCCAGCCCATGGTTGAGACCTGGTTTCAGTGATGGGTTCTTACTTGCCACCAACTTAAAGAATAAAAGGCCAGGAAAAGCAAGGTCCATTACACAGCCAAGTTTTATTGAAAGCAGAAGCAAATGTGTACATGTATACACACAGACACAGACACAGACACAGACACACACACACACACACACACACACACACACACACACACACACACACACACACACACACACACACACTGAGAGAGAGAAAGACTTGCCAAGAATGTATGGGGATGGGAGTGTGTATCTAGGGGTAGGGTGGTTCCCCTTTCTCCCTCAAAACTAGCTGATTTGGGCTCTTGCAGGGGATCAGATAATCTGAAGAAAGGGGAGTTGGTTGATTCTAGCCACTGAATTCCACCATCCCACCCCCATGGGAGATTGGAAAGACCCACTGAACAATACCCCTGGCCCTAAAAATCCCACCAAATGTCTTGGAAAGGGAAAATAATCTGGAAGTTAGCTGTCTTAAATGTTTAAGTGAAAAATATGCTAATCTGCATAGAGCCTGTTTTCCCTGCCTGCCTGCCTGCTGTGTAGATCTGCTTGTCTGACGCCTAGTCTCACACTTACATACACACACACAAGCATGCACACCAACCACACACACAAACCAACCACACACACCAACGACATACACATAAGCACACACACACACAAACCCCACACCATACACACACACCCACCGACCACATACCATACACATACACACACATACAAGCATACAAACCACACACACAAGCACACACACCAACCATGCACACATACCAACCACACACACCAACCACACACACGCCAACCATGCACACACACCAACCACACACACACACCAACCACACATGCATAAGCACACAAACCACACACACCAACCACACACACCACACACACACACGCAGGCCTGGGTGTATCTCATTGTTAGTTTTTGTTATCAATGAGGTTCTGAGCTCGATCCTTATTATCTCCCCACAAAAGTTTCAAATAAATTAAAAACAAAACTAATCCCCCACCACCCAGGATATTACCTTATGATACTAGACTTGCCACAACCTAGGACCACCCAGAAAGAAGTCTCACTGAGGAATTTTCTAGATAAGGGTGGCCTGTGGGTGTGCCTGTGAAAGACTGAAGACCCAGCCCACCATGGGTAGCACCATCCTCTCTGCTGGTCTCTGAACTGTATAGGACAAGAGAAGGCTGGATAGAAAGAAGCAGGCATCCTGGGTGCAGTTTGCTCTGCTTTTGGCTATGGATGTGGCACGGCTAATGGCTTGGGTCCCTGCTTTGATGTCCCTAAAGCGATGCACTGTGGCCTGGAAGTGTAAGCTGAAATAAACCCCTTTATTTTTCCTTAAATTGTTTTTGTTGAAGGTGTTTTATCACAACAACAGAGCCAAAACTAGGACGTTTCAGTGGCAGCTATGTCCTAAAAGCTTCTTGGGCAAAACCACAGAGCCGAGACCATAGAAGAGATAGATTCCTTGATGAGAGCCTAGCACGGCTTCCAGCGTCATTCGGGAGTAAGAGATGGCCAGTGATGAATAGCACGGCCCTGCCGTTTTCATCTGGCCCTTCAGAAAGAAACCTCTGTAATTCTATTTCAGTGAGTGTCTCCTCTTTTTCTCACTGGAATTCATTTGTTTGCAATGAGAAGGATGGCAGTACCCCTATGAAAATGCACAGACCGACAGTAAGACCGGATGATGTTAGTAGAGAAGGACCCAAGTTCATGCCTACATCAATAAGAAAATTACATTCAAACAGGCCTTGTCTTAAAAAGCTGCTGGTAGCCTCTGAGTCAAGGGTGTTGTTCCATATCATGGCCTCTGTGGAGCCACTGGTCTAGGAAGTGTCATGTGGGAAATACCATGCCAAAACTACTTTCCTGGCCTGATAACACATTCTCTTCCGTGACCCGGATTGAACCATCTCTTTCCTTCTCCTTTGGAATTGTTTCGAACACTTTTGCTCAATCTAAGGGATGAACTCTTCATCAGCTGAAGAGCTCTGACCTTTGAGAAGATGTCTCTGCCATGGTGTGCTTGTCTGTCACCCGATTATTTTATTCATGATTTCCAGGTCATGGTAATACCAGTTGAGCTGCCAGTTAAAACAGTGTCTCCAGGAACAGTCACAGGTCTAGCATTCTTTGGAAGCTCCTCTACATCTACTCCTAGTGGTATCTCTCTTGGGCACATATATTAGTTATGTTTCTCACTGCAGTGACCACAACCCTTGAAAGAAACATTGGTTCACATCATGGGAGACAGGAAGCACATCAGCTCACATCATGGTGAACAGGAAGTGTATCAGTTCACGTCATGGTGAACAGGAAGTGCATCAGCTTACGTCATGGTGAACAGGAAGTGCATCAGCTCACATCATGGTGAACAGGAAGTGCATCAGCTCACATCATGATGGTGTCTTGGTTACAGTTTCTATTGCTGTGAAGAGACACCATGACCACTGCAACTCTTATAAAGGAAAACATTTCACTGGAGCTGGCTTACGGGTTTAGAGGTTTAGTCCATTATTGTCATGATGGGAAACATGGTGGTGCACAAGCAGACATGGTGCTGGAGAAGGAGCAGAGAGTTCTACAGCTGGTTCTGCAAGCAGCAGGAAGAGAAAGAGAGATGCTTGGCCTGGCTTGAGCTTTTGAAACCTCAAAGCCCACCCCCAGTGATACACTTCCTCCAACAAGGCTACACCTACTCCAGCAAAGCCACACCTCCTAGTAGTGCCACCCTTGCTAAGCAAGCATACAAAACTATGAGCCTTTTGGGCTATCCCTATTCATACCACCACAGGTGGGCAGGAAGTAGATCAATTTACATCATGGTGGGCAGGAAGTAGATTAATTTATATCATGGTGGACAGGAAGTAGATCAGTTCACATCATGGTGGACAGGAAGTAGATCAGTTCACATCATGGTGGGCAGGAAGTAGATCAGTTCACATCATGGCAGACAGGAAGTAGACCAATTCACATTATGGTAGAGAGAAACAGGTAAGTTCACAGCATGACGGACAGAAAGCAGCTTATGATGATGGCCAGGAATCTCCTCTAGCCTTCTTCTGCTTCATTTTTATTCCTTCCCGGTTCCTGGCCTATGGTATGGTGCCACCCACCTTCTGGAAAGGTCTTTCCACATCAGTCCTCTCTAGAATCTCTCTCACAGACATGCTGAGGAGTACTCACCTCCAAAGTGGTTCTAATCCAGTCATGGTGTCAATGGAGATGAACCATCCCAGCAGGTTCTGGAGTTGATCCTCCTGACCTCCAGCATGATACCTTTTCTAATCTTCTGTTTTTCTGTCCTGTTCCCCATGTGAAGTTCTTGGTTGCTACTGATGCCATAAATAGCCAGTGTCATAGGTGGCACAGTGCCTACAGCATTCAAATCTGTCTGTGCCCCCTAATGATGCTTTGGTGACAACATGTTGGCTGCAACTGAAAGTCCTTAGAGTCTCAAGTCAAGGACTTTGTCTCTTCTCAGTGTCTGGTGCCTGCTGAGGCCTTGTGCTTTCAAGCCTCTGAAAGAGCCCTTTCACAACTACCTGGGCTACTACAGCCCTCCAGAGAGGAGGAGTCATTGGAACAATAACAGAACACCCAGACCTCATCTTGAGCTGGCCATCACCTCTCTGCATGGAGTCCTCCTACTTTGTGCTACCTCTCAGCAGGGAGCCTGGAATTCCAGAAAAGACCACTGGAGGAATCTTTTCAAAAGACTCATCTGGGCAGCTTGGCTTAGGGCAACTGCGCTTCCCAGAATTGCCTGCCTTAAACGTTTGCACCTACAGTGGTCCACAGAGAGAGATGCAAGGGGAGATGTGATATGGAGGATGGAAGTGAAGGGCAGCCGCTTTGGAACTCACACAGTTGACAGTCATCTGTCCCTAAGCCTGGCTGGTGTGTTGAGCTCTATGATGAAAAGCTCGGGCTACTACAAGACTCCCAAAGCCATCAAGCCACCCTCCTCGTCTTCAGCTCAAGTTTGTGAGTTCCAGTTTGTCCTTATTCCTTATTTTGTATACATTGTCCTCCTCCTGGATGTTTCCCATGTGGACTGCTAGGGCCAGCATCAGATGAAAAGCTTTCAAGAGGTTGCTGAGATCAAATCCCTGCAGCAGATGATAGACATAAGCATGCATAGGCACATATACACCTGTACTGTGAGGCTATTTGGATGCATGTTTTGAGCTTGTTGGTGCTTTTTGTTCCATATAAAATAGGCGTGACTTGCCTACCATCTTAGTCACTGTTCTGTTGCTGTGAAGAGACACCATGACCAAGGCAACTCTTATGAAAGAAATCACTTAACTGGGGGCTTCCTTACAGTTTCAGAGGTTTAGTCCATTACTATCTTGTCAGGGAGCATGGAGGCCTGCAGGCAGACACTGGAGCAGTAGCTGAGAGCTACATCTTCATTCACAGTCTTGAGAGAGAGAGAGAGAGAGAGAGAGAGAGATTGGGCCTGGTTTGGTCTTTTGAGACCTCAAATTTCACCTCCAGTGACACACTTCTGGCCAACAAGGCCAAACCTCCTAATTCTTTTAATCCTTTCAAATAGTGCCACTCCCTGGTGACTGAGCATTCAAATGTACAATCCTATGGGGGTGGGGTGCATTTTTATTCAAACCACCACACCTACCCACCTTCAATAGGCCAATTAAATAGTCTAGTAAGGGTGAAAGGTAGAGCAAGGGGACTGGCAAAGAGATTCAGTGAGCCCAAGTCCATCTTTGAGATACTGAGAAGTGGTTTAGGTTTAAGTAACCAGGGAAGAGGTATGCATAATTAAGCCATCCTGGTCAAGGTCTGATCCCACCCACCACTGGCCCATCCTTGTCTGGCCCCAGTCTCTCATGCAAGGTGGTCTGACAAGTTGTCAGCACTGTGTGAAATCTCTTTCCAGGAGATAAATTCCCCTTTTGTCTCACTCCAGGCGTTTGCCTCTACCTTCTCCGCTCACGCCATGCCTGTCAAATACCCAGTTTCTTGGGGTCCATTGATCCAGTGGTCTGATAGGCAAAGGGAAGGGCATGGATCTCTTTAGGATACCTTCTCTCCTACCTGGGCTTTGGTTTTTTGTCAGGGTTACCTGGTTATAGAACCTAACATTGCTAAATTAAGGAGTGGGCTGGATAGAGTAGTTGTAGGTGAAAAAATTGGTAAAAATACAGTTGTCTTGGGCAGGGTTGTAGATGCTCCTGGGGCAGCTTCTCGCAGCTAACTGCCTTTCCCAGCTAATGATTTGTAGTGATCTCTGTCCTGGCCAGAAATCTCACACCATTACTTATGTTTGTGCACTGCCTTGTTCCCCAGAAGATTTAAGGCAATTGCACACCCCAGAAAATCAATCCATTCTCTGAGCTCTGAGGAGAGCAGGGCTCTGTTGTCAGCACAGGTAGGTCAGCTTGGTTAAATGGTTGTGGTGGACTGAGCCTACCAGGAAAAAGATTGGCAGGCTGTTGAAGAATTCACATGTTAGAACAAAATAGGAATGGTAGCTTTTTAAAAATTATGTGTGTGTGTATACATATTGTTATGCATATGAGTACAGCATCTACAGAGGCCAGAGGTGGCTGGGGACCATGCACTGAAACACTGAGCTATCTTTCTTTCCAGTGGTTTACTAAGTACATTGCAAGAGAGCATCAGGCATGCAGGAACTTGAGTACCAACGACACAGCACAGGGTAGTGGGTTTTGAGGATCCCCATGTGAGAATGACTCATGGTTAGTGTACTGGTCTGCTCTGTTCCTTTAAGAGACAAGCCATGTCCACTCCCTCCCCTGGCCACCAAGGCAAGCTGATCTTCAGCTTCTAGCCTCAGTCCTTTCCTTTTCCATCTCTCCCCCTGAAGAGGCAGCTTCTGCCTCACTCCATTCTCCCCACTTCTCCCCTTCCCCCCTTTTTATCTCTGCTCTTCTGCCTTCTATCTATCATATCTATACATCTACTAATTAGCACAGTAGCTAATTAATTAATTAACTTATTGAGACAAGGTTTTACTATGTAGGCTAGACGTGTAATAATCTCCCTGTCTTGCCTCCCCATTACTGGGATTAGAAGCAGGCAGAACCATGTGCCACCAAACTTTTGTAATATATTATCACTTAAACTAGTGAGGGACTCCCCACCCCTAACCGAGGAGCTGTTCAGCTGATGGCTCTGAGAGAAAGAGAATCAATTTTAAAGAAGTTTTAAGAATCTAAAGGTGTAGCCCCTGGTAGGTCAGTACTCCAGTGGGTAGCCCCACACCCAAGAGTATTCAGGCAGAACAAATTGGCCTCAGTGGGTAATTAGTTTTTAAAAGAAGAGAAAAATATGAAGTTGAGAAAGGAGCGGGGAAGGGAAGGATCATTCTAGGAGGAGTTGGGGACAGAATGGAGGTGGTGATGAACATGTGTGAAACTCTCAAAGAATTAGTTTAAAAAACCCAATATATTAAAAACTAAGCTAGCAAGGGAAGCATGGTTCTTGATTTCTGTTTTGTGACTTTATAGATGGAAGTATCACATGCCAGAGCAGGACAGCAGCACCTGGGTCCGAGCCTGGGGCTCTGACTAGGTCTGGTAAGAGAGTATTTTATCTTGGTTCATCCCTGACAGTGTGCATGTTTGTAGGTCAGCAAGGCTGCTTGCCTCTCTACTTACATTTAAAGCTAGTAATAATAGAGGTTGGAGAGATGGCTCAGTTGGTAAAAAGAGCCCTTGCTACACAAGCATGGAGACCTGGGTTTGTATCCTCAGCACCCATGTAAATATCTGGGTATGGTAGCATGTAACTCCAGTGCTGTTGGCTTTTGGAGAAAGAGACAGAGGATCCCTGGGCGGGGGGGGAGGGCTTGCTTCCTGTTGGTCTTGCTCAGGCTTCATGTGTAAGACCCTGTCTCAGGAGAATAAGGTGGAGACTGATAAAGCAGAGACCTTCCTCTGGCCAACACACCACACACACACACACACACACACACACACACACACACACACACACACACACACACTACTTTTCCTGTATGGTGTAGCCCCCTTCCCAGCTTCTCATCAGGTGTGTAGGGCTTTATCACTATGGCAAAGAAAAAGCTCTTGGTTGGGTATTTTTTCTAACAGGGACAGATAAAAACTGGAAGCCAGGGAACCACTGAGTGCCATCTAGGCAAAAGGGACTCCGAGAAGCAAAGGAACAGCCTGCCTCTGTTTCCATGTTTTTGGTGCATGAGGACAAGGTTTCAACACATCTTGGAATGTCCATATGAGGGGTCTTATAGAGGGAAGGGCCGGGTCTCACTGGAATGGGCAGGTGGCCACAGGGACCAGGAATAGACACCTGACCCTGATCTGTGCAACCAGAAGCACTGATGGGGCCAGAGAAGGTATCACTGCATTGTCTCACTGGTAGGATGGAGCGCCTACAGCACTAGAGGGTAGTAGACCTGTCTAAGAAAAGCTTCAGACCGCATCACTTGGGTGGCCACACGTAGGTGAGGGCACATGACATGGGTTGAACCAATAGGAGCCTCAATGGGGACAGGGCTTTTGCCTGGCCCCAACGTCAATGCTAACCTCAGCCTCCTTTCCTGCCATCTGCTCCCCCAGGACCAGCCTCCAGTGGTAGGTGAATTAGGCTGGATAAATAAGTGAAGAAGAAGAGGATGTTTACAATCAAGCACAACTTATCATCCCTGGTCCAGGAGAAGGCAGTGTGATGGGGGCTCTCATGTAGAACATCCCGCTTCAGTCATTGAACAGAACTAGAGAGCTTGGAAATTTACCTGTTGAAAATGACATGGCTATTTACCATCTGTTTTAGTTATTTTCGTTCGTACTGAGGTAATATACTTAAGAAAAGCAACTTAAAGAAGAAAGGCTTTATTTTGGCTCATATGCCGTCCATCATGGCAAGGTAGGAATGGCAACGGGAGGATGAGGCAGTAAATCACATTACACCCACAGTCAGGGAGAAGAGAGAGATGGATGCTGGTTCTCAGCTCACTTTCTCCTTTGTGTTCAGTCTGGATCCCCCAGTCCATGGGATGGTGCTGCCCATATTCGCAAAGGGTCTTCCCAATTAGAAACTTCCTCACAGATAGTTGACAATCAAACCATTATACGATCTATTTAGAAGCAAAGGCTGAAGAAATCAACCCTGTGTGAGAGGACCTGCCCTTCTTTCACACACTGATGTATGCTGACATCCCGTGACACCAGTGGCTGTTCTAAATAGTGCATATGCTTCTTCTAGACTCTGGTGGCTGGAAGTTCAAAATCAAGGTATGAGGCTGTTGGTGTATTCTGATGCCTGCCTCTCTCCATCACTTGAAGATGGCTGGATTCTCTGTATTTTATATCATCTTCAGTGTGTGTGTGTGTGTGTGTGTGTGTGTGTGTGTGTGTGTACATCCTAATCTCCTCTTTGTTCAAGGACACCAGTCACATTGGGTTAGTTTATTAGTCTTCTTTCTGTCATTGTGGTAAAATAGCTGAAAGAAACAACCTTTAAACTAAAGAAAGGTTTATTTTGCCTCACGGCATCAAAGATTTCAATGTGTGGTCATTTGGGTGGATTGGGGGCATCATTTCCTGGGAGGAGAGAGGGGGTGGGGTGGAGGAGGAAGGACAAAAAGAGGAAAGAGATGAGAAAGAGAGAGAGAGAGAGAAAGAAGAGTCGGGGAGAGTAAGGGACAAAATAAAACCCCAGGAACACCCCCAAAGACCCCCTTATCTTTTGTTTGTCTACCTCCTTCAAGTCCATCTCCTTCCAATAGTTCATCAAATTACAAACCTTTCTTAACATCATAACCTTCTTGGTTCAGTCAATCACTTCCCAAAGCCCTGCCTCTGACATCATTTCACTGGGGATTAAATCCTCCATATATGAATCTTTGGGGGACAATTCCCATTCAAATTTAACAGGATCTGCTTTAATGACCTTATTTTCATTCATTTTCATCTTCCTAGACCACCTTCTAAATATAATTCCTTTCTAAGGTACAAGGGACCAAGGTTTCAACATGCACATTTTCAGACTATACAATGTCGCCCATAATAACAGTGAAATAGATACAGGATGAGTCACTGTGGTCCATTGGGAACAACGCCGTTTTTCTAGAGCACACACAACAGCTTGCCAAGTGTGGTGATGTCTGTTGCAGCCCACCCCTATTACAATTTCTGAATCTGAACAAGGTCAGGAGGGACAGGCACACCATCTCAGGGGCTCCCACAAGAGCAGGCAGCTGGAGGAGGCCAAGTGCCCTCTTACTTATTCTACAGATGGCAGAACATGGCAGGGAAGACCATTCACACTGTATCGTTGTTCTCCGGAAAGGGTAGTGTGCGAAACAGAAGGTTTAGCACAAATCTATTGGAAAAAAGTGTGTGTGTGTGTGTGTGTGTGTGTGTGGTGTGATTATATATTCTCTCTTGTCAGGCAAAGAACTATGAGTGATAAAGGAAAAGACGGTGGTTACCTGGATTGCAGTGTGAGAGAAGATAAGCAACCACCATTCAAAAAGTATTACCTGTTGTGCATGCATGTGTCTGTGTTGTATGTGTGTGTGTGTACCATATATGCGTGTGTGTGTGTGTGTGTGTGTGTGTGTGTGTGTGTGTGTGTGTGTGTGTGTACGTGGAAGCCAGAGGTTGGCACTGGGTGCCTTCCTTAGTCACCACCTCATCTTTTGAGACAGGGTCTCTCACTTAATCTAGAACTTGTCTATTACACTTGGCTAATTGTCCCATGCCCTAGGGGTCCCTGTCTCTGCTTCCCCGGTGGTAGAATTACAAGAGTATACCACCACATCTGGATTTTTACATCATGGCTGCTTGGGATCTGAATTCAAGTCCCCATGCTTACCAAGTAAGCCATCCCTCGCCCTACATGTTTTGTTTTTGTGTTTAGTAGTGTGCTTTAGTCAAGACACAGTCTCATTATGTTAGCTCCTATCCTACCAGAACTGAGATTACAGGCATATGCCATCAATCCTGGCTCTTAGTTGTTATTTTGTTTGTTTGTCTTGTCAAAGTTTTTCCAACACATTTATACTTAACTTTGTAAGATACACACACACACACACACACACACACACACACACACACACGGCCATGCTGGAGGTGTAGCTGTATGGTACAGTTCTTGCCTAGTCCCCAGCTCAGTCCCAGAACCACAGGGAGGGAACAGGTATAGAACAAAAAAAAGGAAAAAATGTAGAGAAAGTGGAGGCTTGTGTTGTATTGATGGAATTTGGATTTCTGGACCAAGTCTTAGATATTAAGAGGTGTGAGGTATGAGTGTAAAAGAGAATGTCCTGCCTAGGGCACAGGTGAAAATTCTCTCAGGGTCAAGACGGACAGCATTGGGGTGTGACAGTATCTTGCAGATGCTGAGCTGGAGGGGGCCCTAGGTATATCTGAGAAACAACACAGAAAGAATTATTGGGCGACATCAGAAACCCCCAGAGATGGATGTTATAGACGGAGTGAGAGTACTGCATCAAAGAAAAGAATAGTATTGGAACAGGTGACATTTAAGGTCCCTGCTCACCCCAAGATACTGTGGTCCTGTAAAAATGCAGACGCTCTGAGTTAAGCTATCTTTGAGGACATGGTGACATTTGATGCTAAGAGCGTCTGTTGATATTTTCTTTGAAATCTACGCTGTGCCGTCTCTACCTGTAAGGGTGACCCACAGGACGGTGGGATGCTTTGTGAAGTCTCCATGGCAACCCTTTCAGCAGCAGTCCATGTGTCTGGAGGGTCTGGAGACGGAAAAACAGCAGAGCATTATTTTTTCATCTCCAGAGCTCACGTAACTACCATTTGATCAGGCGACATCATTCTCTTACATCTCTGTATCACCTGCAGTGAGAGGCACCCGTTCCGGCAGGGTATGCGGCGTGTGGCCGCAATGCACTGGTATTTTGCATAAGCCAATAACATTTCCAGTCTCAGACAGTTCATAGACTGCATTGTCAGTGGGGATAATTAGTGCAACCTGTGCCCAATGCATACAGAATGTAGACTCAGCTCCCTGCCAGGAAAACCACGATCCAATCCTTTCATAGTGAACACTCAGGAGCATTCCAGTAAAGAGTGTCAAAATGCTCTGCTAGTAAGAGTGTGGGCAAGACCCTCTTACCCTTGGCCTTTGCCTGTTGGAAAAGGACTCCCAATTGGACCCTCCCTAAGACCCCAGAGTGGTTTGCAGCCCACACCCTTCTTCTATAATCCAAGCCCAGCTCACTCATTGCTCCCCTACTGACTGCTTTCCCTAGGGATCTTCCCAGCAGGATTCTGGGCAATTCCTTGGTTTTTTTTTTTTATTTCACTCTTGGATGCCTGACTTATTGTTTTATGATGCTTCATAGTGTTTCACAGAGTGCCCTGTCCATCTGTCCAAAGCAGCAGCTCAGGGACGCTCTGATTTCTCCAAAGAGCCTTGGTTTTACTCCATGATTTTAAACTTTGAGACATACTTTTACCTTGGTTTTCTCTGACCCCACCACCACCACCATTGTCATAGTTATATTTAGTAGTTAATGTTTCAAATTCCACAGAGTTTACAATCTAGGATGCAAGCCTCTTGGATATGTGAGGGAGCTTCTAGAGTGTGCTAATTGAGGTAGGAAAACCCAGCCTGAACTCGGGAGCAGCATCCATAGACCACAGAGACTCCTACATCTATAGACTCCATAGAGTAGAAAGGAGAAAGTGAGCTGAGTGCCAGCATGCTTCTCTCTCTGTTCTTGACTGTGGACACAATGTGACCAGCCGCCTCACATTCCCTCTGCCATGCCTCCCCCACCATGATGGGCTGTACCCTCTAGATCGTGACCCCCTAATGAACACCTCCTTTCTGCTATTTCTGTCAGATCACAGCAATATAAATATAACCCTGCGTTCTTAAAACTACAAGGCTATAGGTCCCTTTGGAGAAGTAGGAGTCTCAGATACATTGAGAAGGAGCCAGTAATGGATAAGGAGAAGAAAGAGTCTGTGAACAAGGAGACCCAGGAGGATGTGAGCACTTTGACTCACCCCATGTCTTAGTTAGGGTTTCTATTGCTGTGAAGCGACACATAGCCACCTCTTACAAGGGAAAACATTTAATGGGGTGGCTTGCCTACAGTTTCAGAGGTTCAGTCCATGGTGGGACATGGCAGCATGCAGGCAGACATGGTGCTGGAGAGTTATACATACATACAGGCATAAGGAAGTGGTCTGAGACACTGGGTGTGACTTGAGCATATTTGACCTCGAAGTCCACCCCCACAGTGACACACTTCCTCCACCAATACCATACCTACTCCAGCAAGGCCACACCTCCTAATAGGCCATTCCCTATGAGCTGATGGGGGCAATTACACTCAGACTACCACACCTTCTGTCTCCCCTGTCTTGAGTGTCTCTCCACCTCTCCCACCCTCTGCCGCTCCCACTTGAGGTTGTGCCACTGGCCTGGCTCCCTCTAGCATTCTCCTGCACTCCATAGCCTGCAGACTGGCTCACGGCCATCCCTTCTTGGCACACTCTAATTTATATCCTACATGGAAATCCCAGGGTTTTGTGTGAGTACAAATTGGATCAGCTCCCACCCCCAGCTTGAGCACTCTCACACTAAATCCTACAGTGGCTTCACTTGGCTTTGGGGATTACAAGTCTAATCCTTGTCTTGGCCCACCGTGCTCTGTGTACGCTGGTCTAATCTGGTGGCTTCAGGCCCACCTGAGTAGTCTCACCCTTCATTTTGTCTTTTACCTTGAGGCCTTCCTGTCTCTCAGCTGTACATCTCCCCACTCCCACCCTGCCCACTCCTGCCACAGGGCATTTGCACACATAGCTCCACTGTAAGGTTGGCCTCTGTCCCAGCAGTTAAATTCTCCTATTCGCTCAGAGTGAGACTGTTCTAGAATCTGAGCATTCAAAGCCAGCTTCCTCTAGTGTGTGCTGTTAGACATCACATGACCCTACTTAAATTGTGTGGTTGTTTGATTATCGACCTTATTAGTCACCTTCTTTGTGGTTGTGACAAAAGCAACTTAAGGAAGAGTTTGTTGTGGCTCACGGTTTAAGGGCACACAGTCCATCATAGTGGGAAGGTGTGAGCATTGGGCCAACTGGTCACATGGCATCCACAATCAGGAAGGAGAGAGAGAGAGAGAGAGAGAGAGAGAGAGACGATTGCTGGTGCTCAGTTCACTTTCTCCTTTTTATTCAATCCAGGCATGGTGACGCCCACATTTAGGGTGGGCCTTCCCACCCTAACCCATTCTAGAACCACCCTTGGAGACATGCCCAGAGATTTATTTCCATGGGTGATTCTAAGTACAATCAAGGTGACAATCAATATTAACTGTCATACTTCCTCCCCCTGAATACAACTCCCTTGGAGCCTTTCCCTAAGTGTCCAACTTCAGAGAGTTTCACTTTAAAAAAAAAAAGTGAGGAAGCAGAGAGGAAGGAAGGAAATCATTTACTGTGCTTCTGCAGCATCAAGCATGCATTTCTGAACACTGGGCTGGCATTTCTTCCTACTCTGCAGTGAGCCTTCTAGACATTCGAAATGCCAAAGCCACAGGCTCCGTTGCTGTGGAGAATTAAAACAAAACTGGCAGACACCAGCTGGACATAGGCAGGTACCCCAGAAGGTTTAAGGTTACGTTTTGTGGATTGAATGTGAACCATTCCCCTCCCACAAAGGCTCAACACTTGATTGTAGTAGGTGGGCTGTTTGGGGAGGTTATATAACCTTAGGGAGGTGAAATCTTACTGAAGGGAAGACATCTCTGCAGGTTGGAGGGTTTGTAGTCTCACTTCCTATTCTCTCTCTCTCTCCCTCCCTCCTCTCCTCTCTCTCTTTCTCTCTTCTTGCTGACTTTTGAGCTAGCTTCACACTCCTGTCACCATGCCCTCCACATCCTTACTGGCTGTATCCCCTCTGGAACTGTGAGCCAGAATAAGCCCTTTCTTCCCCAACTTGCCTTTTGTTGGGGCATTTTTGTTTATTTGTTTGTTTTGTTTTGTTTTTCGATTTAGGGTTTCTCTGTAGCTTTGGAGCCTGTCCTGGAACTAGCTCTTGCAGACCAGGCTGGCCTTGAACTCACAGAGATTCGCCTGTCTCTGCCTCCCAAATGCTGGGATTAAAGGCGTGCACCACCACTGCCTGGTGTTTATCAGGGCGTTTTTGTCACAACCACAGACCAGTCACTAATACAGGTGTCCATCTCTTTCTCCCTTTCCTGAATACTTGTTGCTTGGTTTTGACCCTGAAATTCTTTGCTAATGCTATTTTTTTTAGACAGTAAAAATTAAATGGAGGCACTGGGAGATGTCTCCGTAAAGCTCTCTCTCTCTCTCTCTCTCTCTCTCTCTCTCTCTCTCTCTCTCTTTGTGTGTGTGTTTGTGTGTGTGTTTAGTTTATGTTCTCAGTTTTGAGTCCCAATATCTACATGAAATCCTGGGCATGGTATGAATCTGTAAATAACAACAGCACAGTGGGTGGATGGAGACAGGAGGATTCCTTGGAACTTGTTGACCAGACAGCCTAGCTAAATTGGTGAGCTCCAGATCCAATGGAAGACCCTGCCTCAAAATCTAAGGTGAAGAGTGATAGAGGATACCCAATGTCTATCTCTGCCATGCATGCGTGTGCGTGCGTGCACACACACACACACACACACACACACACACAAATAATTTTGTAAAGTCAATTAAATTGCACTCCAATGAGGGAAAGCCAGGAGATACATGAGTTCAACCTGGATGATTTCTGCAGAAAACCTGTTCAAAGATCCCAGGAAATGTGGAGCGGGATGGCCCTGATAAAACTGCTGCTTGCGGAGGACACACACATCACTGAGCACACACACAAGAAACACTGAGCACACACAGAACGCTGAACACACACAAAACACTGAGGACACACACACACACATACACACACACGCACACACTCCCAGAGTGGTCTGGCCTGTGAATCCTTTTTGCCGTTGCTGTTTTGATAGCATCATACTAAGAAAACGCAACCGGCTTGTGCCGGTGGATGTAGTGGACCCCGAGCCAGTCAGTTGCCCCATTTGTGAGCTGTGTCCTTGGAATGCCAGGCATTTACATCTTCTGATTACCTATTTATTACCTGTCAGATCAAAGAATGACCTAGACCACTGCCCCCTTTCCCCCCAGAGAAAGCTGCATGGCTGGGAAGCTGTTTGGGAAGAAGGGGAGGTGTCTCCCCCAGGATAAGCCTAATTGTTTTAAGCAGGGGGAGCCAGGTGCCCCACACCTTGGATCAGCATTCAGCTGGCGGGCTTCAGCTAAGCTCCTGTGACAGGATAATCTCCTTTGTTCTGCGCCCAGGGAGGATATTCTCTGCGTTATTAGACAAGCCAATGAAGATAAAACAAAATATTAACTATTTTAAGCCGTGCCAGTCCACCCCAAAGAAATGAAGCTGCTTCGCTGTGTGTCGTGCTTCTTCTCCTAATGAGCTGGAGGCAGTCCGGTTGGCTGATGGCTGCAGCGCCCCTGATGGCTACAGTACTCCCTGGAGACCATAAGCTTCCTGTCCCAGCTTTTTTTGGAGCCCAAGTTTGGGACTACAAAACCAGAGCCCGCCACTGGTGGTGTACACCTCAGGAGTCGGAGGCAGGTGGATCTCTGTGAGTTTGAGGCCAACCTGGTCTGCAAAGCAAGCTAGAGGACAGCCAGGGCTATACAGAGAAACCATGTCTAGAAAAGAAAAAAGAGAGGGAGAGAGAGAGAGAACAGAAAAACCAGAGCAGGGACAAACACACCCTATGTGGTGGCTAGCAAAGACTAGATGCTTCATGAAGGGGCTGGACTCTGTTACCCTGCATGTTGGCTGAGGTCATTATTTCAGCACTCTACCTACAGCAGTCCCAGGAAACGGGGTCCCATAGAGACACAGCCCCTGCACCAGCTGACAGCCACTGCACAGGGGCTAAAAGTCCCTCTGGTTCCCTACTTGCCTCCTTTCCTTCCCCAAGAATCAAGACGATCCCTTCCGATGTCACACCAAGAAGTCATACCCAGGACACATGTCACCTCTGGAAGTCCCATTCAGGGACAAGGTGTCACCCTTTTTGCTCCCACTATGTCACTGGGTGTCTGAGACCTGTAGCAGAGACTCTCCCCATCTCTTCAGCCACCCCTAGTATATCTGGAAAATGTCTTGATTTATGGCTTTCTTTCATTTTGTGACTATAAAAAGCCCATGATGGCTTATGCTATTGGGGGCACCCTCAGTCTGCATTCCCAAGCTATGGCCACTTATATCCAGCCCTAAATCAACTCACTTTCTCACTGAGGTGGCAACTGTTTTGTTTTGAGGTTTTTGGTTTCAGAGCTTCAGAAGTTTCTAGAAAGAGATTGAGTGCACCTTCCTGGCTCTTGTATAAACACAGGTGTCTGTGTGTTCATCTGTGCCTCAGTATGTGCATACACGGATAGTGTCGTGTGTGCACGCACATGTCCGAGTGCGTCTGTGTGTTTCTGAGCCCACATGTGTGCACACAGCCCTTCTCCAGCTTTATTTCCCAGGGCTCCTGTGTACTGGAGCCCCCCTCCCTTTTTCCAATCCCAGCATTCATTCCCACCGGTGGCATTTATATTTGTTATCTTACTTAATCCGCAATCAGATGTTTACCAAGTGGTGTTATTATCCTGTTTGTGGCCGAGGGAACTTGGGTTTTTCCTGAGCCTTCAATTTACCCAAAGTCACAGGGCATTCAAATAGGAGCTGAAGCTGCAGTGTAGGCTTAGAGCCTATTCCCTGGCTGCCATTGTCCCCCAGAGACCCAGGCCTGGGGATGTGAGACGAGGGAGCACACCCTGAACAGTGTGCGAGGGCAGGAAAGGAAGGTGACGCCGTGGCTGCTTCAAAAGAGGGGATTATAGCCACAAGTCACCAGGACTCACCTGCCAGGGACCTTGAGGAACTGTGTGCAGTGCCCTTCAGCATCTCCCTGGGAGAGGAGAGGGCCCTGTAGATCCCCTGTGAATGTTTCTATTGTTTGTGAAGGTTTGTTTGCTGGTTTGAGGTGGGACCTGTTGCTTTGTCCTTTCTAGGAGGGTCTATCATGTTGCCCCAGCTACATCAGACCTTACTGTGTAATCCAGGTTGTTGTGAAACTTGTGGTCCTCCTGTCTCAGCCTCCTGAGTACTTGGGTTACAGCTGTGCACCTCCTACCTCCTTATCCTGCCCTGTCCCCAACCAAGTGTCCCATAGTAGCTGTCCTTCAGCTATTCTCTGTCCCTTCTTCCAAGTCAGTGCTTCTCAGCCTTCCTAATGTTACAACCCTTTAATACAGTTCCTCGGGTCATAGTGACCCCCCCAGCCATAAAATTGTTCCCGTTGCTACTTCATAACTATAATTTCGCTACTGTTAGGAATTATGAAATACATACAACTGTGTTTTCCGATGGTTTAAGGTGACTCCTGTGAAAGGGTCATTTGACCCCCAAAAGAATCCCGACCTTAGAACCACTGTTGTAAGTGGTGATGAGCCGTGTCCTCTCAGGGTATTCTTTTATTTGCCCATTCTTTTTCAGGATGATAATGCAGACTTGGATCAAGGCCTCTCTGAGTTGAGACTAGAACAAGGAGACTGTACCCTCCTGGCAGTTTCTGGGAACACCCTAAACTAGGGGATCAAATATGTGGACAGGGAGTAGAAGCTAGCTTGGAATGAGCAAGCATCAGATAGGGAGCCAGAGCCTAGAGTGTGGGGGTTCTGGGGAACAGGATGAAGATGAGAGGAAGGAAGTGAAGAGATCCTCTGCCCATGCCGGGGGCCTGGGGGAAAAGGTTGGGTTTCACCAGTATCACGGTGTAAGCCTGTAATCCCAGCACTTAGGTGGTAAGAGGGGCAGTTTGGGGGCATCCTTGGCTACATAGTTCAAGGCAAGCCTGTACTACTGGAGACCCTGTCTCAAAAAAAAAATCAGAGACAAGAAACTTAGGTATTAACAATAAAGAGAATCAATCGCACACAAATAACAGGCCAATCTCATCTGTATAATCCCCCAGTGGAGACTCCCTTCTCAGGTGAGTCTAGGCTGGGTTAAACTGACCACAAAGGCTAACTAGGACATCTCCATCTCCCTACCATTGATGAGGTTACCCTTTCTTGCCAAGCCGGGCCATGACATGTGATCACGACAGTAGTTCATTTAGGGTAGCGGTTTGTCCCCTGGCTCCTAATATCTTTCACCAGCCTAAACGTCTACATGTCACAAAAGGGCTGTACGTTCCCCCACCATCTTACCTAGAGAGGTACCTGTGCCCAGGAGGAGGGGGCACTTATGTCTATTTTTTTTTCATCAGCCAAAATATCCTGGAAGGTTAGCACTGTTTCTCAGCTTCCTTAGTTTCCCGGCTTGGAATCCCTTTGGAGCCTGGTGTGAGACACCATTGATTTTGTTGTTCTTCTGCTGTACCTTTGGGACGTGACCTGGGTGGGCTGCTCCTCATCTAGTTGTTGCTCCCAAGCAGATCCATCCCGGAGCCTGGTCCTTAACTCTCCTCTGACACTCTTGGCTCCCCGCCTGTGGGGAGGTTGTCGGTGGACAGCGGATAAGGTGGTGACCAAGGGGAGAAGCCAGCCTGGGGCTCAGGTCTGCTGTTGGGGGAGTATTTCACTCTCATCAAGCAGCTCCAGACTCCTCCAGTGACAGCCTGCTTCCTTTTCTGAGCGCTGCCATTTCCCCAAGACAGCAAATGGGAAGTGAAACACTACATTAAATAGCATTTCTATGCAATTAAAACACATTAAAATGGCAATTAAGTTTCGCAAACAGCCTTCTCTATGTTCTGGGTTGATTAAGCTGTTTGGGTTACTTTCCAAGAGTGCTTGTTGTAACTAAAGGCTGAGCTGTCTGTTTTTTCTTATGGATGGACCCCTTCCATAGGAGACAAGGGACTCTCAGTTCCAATTTTTTTCTTTCTCCCTTGGAAATGACACTTTGTTTTCATTTTCAGTTCTTAATTGTGGAAGAGTTCGAGTATGTTTGAAATTGCAGAGCGTGGTCTGTTTTGTGCCTGCACACGCGCGAGCGTGCACACACACACACACACACACACACATACACACCACTGCCACCATGCATCAGTGCTGACAGAATGAGCATCTCTAACTCTTGAATTTTCCTTAAGTGAGCAAAGACTGACCTGAGCCTGGGGTCCCTTATGCAGAGCAGGTGACACAGTGACCTCACAGGTATCCACTTCAGGAAAGAATGAGAGGTCTCATCACAGGACAGCTTCAGAAAGCTCTGCGAAAGATGATGTTTGAACCCTTCTGGGAACTACAAGACAGCCAGGAAGGTCAAGGCAGGGAGGGTGATGTGGACTATTATCTTCCCAGCATTCATTGCTGGTGAACTCTTGACCACTCAGCTTCTGGGATGGCCCACAGGAGATCTGCCATATACTGGACCCTTCAAAGTTCTGTTATGGATGGGGAGGAGGCCCATGCTATAAGTTCCAACCCTCCCTGAGGATCTATAAGAAGTCAGCTGTTACTGGGAGAGTGATTTTCTTTCTTTAGTGGTGTAGCTGCCCACAAGTTACCCCTGCGCCTATCAGTGACCTCTCACCACCGATACTATACCAACCCTAGTTGAAGTCGGTTGCTTTGTCCTATCTGAAGTGAGTAGATGTTGGCTTGTGTCTTCCAGCTAAAATTTGTTCACTGCGGGAAGAGGGAGGAAACTCGAGCAGGGAGGAAGAAGTCCAAGCAGGTCATCAGGGTTTCCCTAAAAGGATGAGGCAATGGCAATTTATGTTTAGCTCAAGAGAGAAGCTCCGTAAGGCCTTCAGGGCAGTGATGACACAAGGCAATTGAGTTTATGAAAACAGAATGCATTCTGAGGCTCCCCTGTTCCCCCCCCAACCTCTTTATGTGTCCTTCTCATTTTCTACAGAGTCTCCTAATTTTCAATTCACTTGATTTCTGGAGGAGATAATTATCTGATCTCATCAGCGTTATTCTTAGGGAGTCCTTCCTGGGATCTAAATTCTAACCAGAAATTGCCTCCCCAGGGAACCCGTGGTAGTGGCTCACCCTACTTAACAGCTGTTCCGACTTGCTGATATCTATAATATCTTGTTTCCTACAGTCCTGGGTAAACTGTATATGAACAAGTCTGGTGGATACCAATAGTTACGCTAGAATCACAAGCCTTGCAGGTGTTACTCAAGTCAGTATGATTTGAGGCTGAATTCAGGCACATAGTGAGTCTCTAGAATGCTCTTGTAGATTTTCTTTCTCTCTCTCTCTTCTCTTTCTTTTTCTCTCTCTCTCTCTTTCTTTTTTTTGGAAACAGGATTTTTCTTCTCTTTTTATTCCCCCAAAACAGGATTTCTCTGTGTAGCCCTGACTGTCTGGAACTCACTCTGTAGACAAGACCAGGCTGGTCTTGAACTCACAGAGATCTGCCTGCCTCTGCCTCCTGAGTGCTGGGATTAAAGGCATGCACCACCAGTACTGGACTTTCAATTTTTTAATTTTTATTTTATTTTTTTTTAGATTTTCTTTTTAAAACCAGCTTTCTTCGGAATACACAATCACCTTTTTTTTTCAGGTGGAGGTTCAAAGGATAGATTCCTAGAATACTGTATATATTCATTTTAAATTTAATTATTTAGTGTGTGTGTGTGTGCATGCACACGCACGCACATGTGCATATGTAAGCACCACATGTGTGCAGATACCTGCAGAATTCAGGAGAGAGGATCAGATTCCCCAGGACTGGAATTACAGGTGGCTGTGAACCATCTGGCTTGGGCGTTAGAAATTAGACTCTGCCTCTGTGGAAGAACACAAAGCGCTCTTAGTCACTGAGTCATCTCTCTGTCCCCCAATATTTAGAACCCTTATTAGCATATGTCTTAATTGGGCTTACTGTTGCTGTGATGCAACACCATGACCAAAAGCAACCTGGGGAGAAAAAGGGTTATTTGGCTTACGTATCCTGAGTCACAGTCCATTGAAGGAAGCCAAGGCAGAAATTCAAACTGGGCAGGAACCTGGAGTCAGGAGCTGAACTACGTGTCATCGAAGGATGCTGCTTACTTGCTTTCTTATTGAACCTGGACCACCAGCTCAGGACGGGCACCACCCACAATGGACTGGGCCCTCCCCCAACAATTACTAATTAAGAAACCACCCTATGGGCTTGCCTGCCTATAGCCTGGTCTTATGGATGCAATTTCTCAATTGAGGTTCCTTTCTCTCAGATGACTCTAGCTTGTATCAAGTTGACATAAAACTAGCTAGCACCACATATATTCATTGTATAAAACAATAGGTTTCATTTTGATTTTATGTATGTCATAGAGTTTGTTTGTATTCACCCTCCCATTACCCCGTTTCCTCCCACCCACTCTTCCAGTGGTTCCATAGAGTCTGTCTGTCTGTCTATCTATCCATCTACCTAACTACCTATCTATATCTATATATTTATGCATATATATTTCAAAGTCTCTATATTCTGTATATGAGAAAAAACATGCCCTCTTTGTCTTTCTAAGCCTGGCTCATTTTGCATAACAAAATGATTGACAGATCCATCCATTTCCTACAAATATCCTGGTTTCATTTCTCCTTAGGGATAAATAAAACTTTGCTGAAAAGACATCACATTCTCTTTACCTGTCCTTCTATTGATGGCATCTCAGCTGGCTCATGGATGGATGTCTTGGTTACTGTAGATGGTGCAATAAGAGACTTGGATATGCAAGCATCTCTGTTGTCTGCTGACTTAGGGTCCTTTGGGTGTATACCCAGCAGTTGTATGGCTGGGTCATATGGTGGGTTTATTTTATTTTAGGTCATAGTTCAAGGTCCAGTCCATCATGACAGGGAAGGCAAGGCCAAAAGAGCTTGAAACGAGAGCTTGAAATGAGAGCTTTGAACATCACCGTCACAAGCAGGAAACAGAGAGGGATGAAGGCACTGTCTCTGCCAGTTCCGGTCTAGTTTTCTGAGTAAACTTTATACCGATTCGCATAGCAGCGACACTAATCCATTGCCCTTTCCCCCCTGCCTCCTTCCAGCAGTTGTTTGAACATCATTTATTTTTAAAATGGTTAAAAACCTTTGCCTGGAAGGAAGCCGGAGGATGCTCTGGGTACCAGTAAATAGCCCTGCTTCTTGACTGGATTCAGTAAATGGTTTCATTAGTGAGTGTTGCCAGGTCCTGCCTCTGTTCTCAGGTTCACTCTGTCTGATGGCTGAGCTGGGAAGGAAAAGAGATCATTTTTATCTTCAGAAATCACAGGAATCTTCAAGGTATTGGCTAAGGCGCATCTTTCATTTAGTTATTTGTGTGTGTGTGTGTGTGTATGTGCGTGTGTGTTTGTGTGTGTATGTGTGTTTGTGTGTGTATGTGTGTGTGTGTTTGTATGTGTGTATGTGGTGTATGTGTGTGTGTATATGTGCATGTGTGCTTGTGTGTGTATGTGTGTTTGTGTGTGTGTACTGTGTGTGTGTATGTTTAGGCCAAAAGTTGACCTTGGTTGTCTTCCTTTTTCATTCTTTACCTTACTTTAATTTATTACATTTATTTGTTTATTTGTGTGTGTATGTGTGTTTGTGTGTGTATGTGTGTGTGTTTGTGTGTGTGTTTGTGTGTGTGTTTGTATGTGTGTATGTGTATGTGGTGTGTGTGTGTGTATATG
>PVIU01008995.1:61164-79337 GCA_004026605.1 Ondatra zibethicus | reverse complement strand
GTTCAGTGTGGCTGGCTTTATATTGAGGTCTTTGATCCATTTGGATTTGAGTTTTGTACATGGTGATAGATATGGGTCTATTTTCATTTTTCTACATGTTGATATCCAGTTATGCCAGCACCACTTGTTGAATATGCTTTCTTTTTTCCATTTGATATTTTTTGCTTCTTTATCAAATATCAGGTATTCGAAGATGTATGGATTGATATCCAGGTCTTCTATTCGGTTTCATTGGTCCTCCTGTCTGTTCTTATGCCAGTACCAGGCTGTTTTCAGTACTGTAGCTGTGTAGTATAGTTTGAAGTCAGGGATTGTGATGCCTCCAGAAGTTCTTTTGTTGCCCAGGATTGTTTTGGCTATCCTGGGATTTTTGCTTTTCCAAATGAAGTTGAGTACCGTTCTTTCAAGGTCTTTGAAGAATTTTGTTGGGATTTTGATGGGCATTGCATTGAATCTGTAGATTGCTTTCGGTAGGATTGCCATTTTTACTATATTAATTCTGCTTACCCAAGAACATGGGAGGTCTTTCCATTTTCTGGTGTCTTCTTCAATTTCTTTCTTCAAAGATTTAAAGTTCTTGTCATACAAGTCTTCCACTTGTTTGGTTAGAGTTACTCCGAGATATTTTATGCCATTTGTGGCAATTGGGAAGGGTGTTGATTCTCTGATTTCTTCCTCAGCCCTTTTATCATCTGTGTACAGGAGGGCTACTGATTTTTTGAGTTAATCTTGTATCCTGCTACATTGCTGAATGTGTTTATGAGTTGTAGAAGTTCTTTGGTAGAATTTTTGGGATCACTTATGTAAACTATCATATCATCAGCAAACAGTGAGAGTTTGACTTCTTCTTTTCCAATTTGTATCCCCTTGATCTCCCTTTGGTGTCTTATTGCTCTAGCTAGGACCTCAAGATCTATATTGAATAGGTATGGAGAGAGTGGACAACCTTGTCTTGCTCCTGATTTCAGTGGAATCGCTGGGAGTTTCTCTCCATTTAGTTTGATGTTGACTGTTGGCTTGCTGTATATTGCCTTAATTATGTTTAGGTATGTTCCTTGTATCCCTGCTCTCTCCAAGACCTTTATCATGAAGGGATGTTGTATTTTGTCAAATGCTTTTTCGGCATCTAATGAGATGATCATGTGGTTTTTATTTTTCAGCTTGTTTATATGGTGAATTACGTTGACAGATTTTCATATGTTGAACCATCCCTGCATCTGTGGAATGAAGCCGATCATGGATGATGGTTCTGATGGAATCATCCCTGCATCTGTGGAATGAAGCCATCATGGATGATGGTTCTGATGTGTTCTTGGATTCTATTTGCTAGTATTTTATTTAGTATTTTTGCATCAATGTTCATGAGTGAGATTGGTCTGTAATTCTCTTTCTTAGTATTGTTTTCTGTGGCTTGGGTATCAGGGTAATTGTAACCTCATAAAAAGAGTTTGGTAATGTTCCCTCTGTTTCTATTGTGTGGAATAATTTGAGGAGTATAGGTATTAGTTCCTCTTTGAAAGTCTTGTAGAATTCTGAGCTGAAACCATCTGGTCCTGGGATTTTTTTGGTTGGAAGACTTTTGATGACTGTTTCTATTTCTTCAGCAGTTATAGGTCTGTTTAATTTGCTTATCTGGTCTTTATTTAATTTGATAAGTGATATTTATCCAGAAAGTTGTCTGTTTCCTTTAAGTTTTCCAATTTTGTGGAGTACAGGTTTTCAAAATATGACCTGAGGATCCTCTGTATTTCTCCGTGTCTGTTGTTATGTCCCCCTTTTTATTTCTGATTTTGTTAATTTGGATATTATCTCTCTGCCTTTGGTTAGTTTGGATAAAGGTTTGTATATTTTGTTGATTTTCTCGAAGAACCAACTCTTTGTCTCATTGATTCTTTGTATTGTTTTCTTTGTTTCTATTTTGTTGATTTCAGCTCTCAGTTTGATTATTTCCTGCCATCTTGTTCTCTAAGGTTAGTTTGCTTCTTTTTGTTCTAAAGGTTTCAATTGTTCTGTTAATTTACTAGTGTCGGATTTTTCCAGCTTCTTTATGTAGGCATTTAGTGCTATGAACTTGCCTCTTAATACTTCTTTCATTGTGTCCCATAAATTTGGGTATGTTGTGTGGTCATTTTCATTGAATTTTAGGAAGTCTTTAATTTCCCCTTTTATTTCTTCCTTGACCCATTGATGATTCAGATGAGCACTGTTTAATTTCCATGTGTTTGTGGGTTTTCTGGAATTGGTATTGCTGTTGACTTCTAGTTTTAAAGCATGGTGATCTGATAAGATACATTGCCTTATTCCAATTTTTTTGTATTTGTTGAGGTTTGTTTTGTTACCGAGTATGTGGTCAATTTTTGAGAAGGTTCCATGAGGTGCTGAGAAGAAGGTATATTCTTTTCTGTTTGGATGGAATATTCTATAGATGTCTGTTAAGTCCATTTGAGTCATAACATCTGTTAGTTCTCTTATTACTCTGTTCAATTTTTGTCTGATTGACCTGTCCAGTGGTGAGAGGGGAGTGTTGAAGTCTCCCACTATCAGTGTGTGGGGTTTAATATATGATTTACGCTTTCGAAGTTTTTCTTTGATATATGAATGTGCCCTTGTATTTGGGGCATAGATGTTCAGTATTGAAATTTCCTCTTGATGGATTTTCCCTGTGACTAATATGAAATGTCCTTCTTTGTCTCTTTTGACTGATTTTAGCTTGAAGTCTATTTTGTTAGATATTACGATAGCTACACCTACTTGTTTCTTAGGTCCATTTGATTGGTATATTTTTTTTCCCAACCTTTTACTTTGAGATGATGTCTGTCTTTGAGGTTGAGATGTGTTTCTTGTATGCAGAAGAGGGATGGGTTCTGTTTTCGTATCCAATCTGTTAGCCTGTGCCTTTTTATGGGTGAGTTGAGTCAATTTACATTAAGGGATATTAATGACCAGTGGTGGCTATCTCCTGTTAATTTGGTTTTCCTCGTTGGTGATGTTATTTTGTGCGTTCTTTTCTTCTTCCAGATTTGCTGTAATGAGATCATCAATTGTGTGTGTTTTTGTTGGTGTAGCCATCTTTCTTGGGTTGGAGTTTTCCTTGTAGTATTTTGTGTAGGGCTGGGTTTGTGGTTAGGTATTGGTGAAATCTAGATTTGTCATGGAATATCTTGTTTTGTCCTTCTATGGTGATCAAAAGTTTTGCTGGGTATAGTAGTCTGGCCTGGCATCTGTGGTCTTTCAATGTCTGCATAATGCTTGACCATGACCTTCTGGCTTTCATTGTCTCCACTGAGAAGTCAGGTGTAATTCTGATAGGTCTATCTTTATATGTTACTTGTCCTTTTTCCTTTGCAGCTCTTAATATTCTTTCTTTACTCTGTATGTTTAGTGTTTTGATTATTATATAGCAAGAGGACTTTTTTTTTTGGATCCAGTCTATTTGGTGTTCTGTAAGCTTCTTGTATCTTCATAGGCATGTCTTTCTTTAGGTAGGGAAAGTTTTCTTCTATGATTTTGTTAAATAAATTTTCCGTGCCTTTGAATTGACTTTCTTTTCCTTCTTCTATACCTATTATTCTAAGATTTGGCCTTTTTATGTTGTCCCATATTTCATGGATATTTTGGGTTAAGCTTTTGTTAGATTTAATGTTTTCTTTAACTGATGAGTCTATTTCCTCTATTTTATCTTCCGCACTTGAGATTCTCTCTTCCATTTCTTGTATTCTGTTGTTCATACTTGCATTTGTGGTTCCTGTTCTTTTCCTCATGATTTCTGTTTCTATTATTCCTTTCGCCTGTGTTTTCTTTATTTCTTCTATTTCAGTTTTCAGGACCTGAATAGTTTCTGTTATATGTTTGTGTTCTTTTTCTTGGTTTTCTTTAAGTGATTTGCTGATATCTTCCAATTTTTTTGATTGTTTTTTCTTCCATTTCTTTAAGGTAATTTCTCAATTCATCTTTAATAAGTTCAGATATTTTTTGTGGTTATTTTTTAGATCATTTTCTTCTGGGTCATCCATATTTGGTTGTTCAGGTCTTACTTTTGTAGGGTCTTTGGGTTTCACTGGTATTGTGTTGCTCTTTGTGGTGTAGCTTGTGATCTTACCTTTTCTACTCATCTTTTCCTCTAATAGGTGTGGTTGGTACTGTCTGAAATTCTGTTGAATAATCCCCTAGGTGCCAGTAGATCAAAAGCTAAGATGGTTTTCCTCGTGGTACAGTCAGTGTCACAGTTCTAGTTACTCTGTTGGTTATTCCTGTTCCTGGAGGTAGCTCAGTGCTCCTGTGTTTTGATCTGCTCTCTTGGAGTTTGCTGTCTCAAGCCTACTTTGGTCTAGGCTGCTGGCTTTGATCTGTTTCTGTAAATCTTGGTCTGGATCTCCTCTTGCAGATGTCCCTGGCTTGGAGTTAGACGTGTTCTGGTGGCTATCGCTGACTCTGGATCTGGTCACTGGTTCAATCCTGATCCGCTCATGTCCCGGGACCGGGTTTGCTCCTGGCTTCTGCTCCTGGTGGAGCTTGTTCTCTCTTTGTCCTAGGTAACTTGTTCAGTCCCACTCCGGTTCCAGTGGAGGTCGTGGACTCTGAGTCAGGTCGTTGGCTCAATCAGTGTCCCAGGACTGGGTTGGCTCCTGGCTTCTGCTCCTGGTGGAGCTTGTTTCCTCCACTCTCTCTCTGTCCTAGGAGTATCCCCATGTTTTAAGATGCCATTAGGACTGACTTGTTTGTCCTGCTCCTATAACCCTGCCTAATGTCTTAGAGTCAGCCCAGCTGTCAATAAAGATATTTTAACTACTAAAATTTGATATTAGAACTATTTTTTTCAGCCTATATATTTAAAAATGGAATTAGGTGGACTGGCAAGATTGCTCAGTGGGTAAGGGTGTTTGTTACTAAGCCTGGCAACCCGAGTTCAACCCCTAGGACCCACCAGAGAGGTAAAGGACAAAATCAGCTGTGTCCTCTGACCTCTATAAATGCACTGTGGCATAGCAGATACCCAAACACACATATACAAATTAACTAATTAATTGAAATATGTTTAGATTTATTTTATGTGTATGAATGTTTTTCCTATATATATGTACCACATCTATGCCTGATGCCCAGGGAAGTCAGAAGAGGGAATTAGATAATTTAGAACTGGAGTTGTTATGGATGATTGTGAACCACCGTATGGATAGTAGAACTTGAACCCTGCTCTTCTGCAAGAGTTACAAATACTCCTAACCTCTAAGTCCTAAATACTTAAAAAACCAAATAGTAGAAAATGTTCACACATGCCAGTACCCACTAGATGATTAACTGAATGTTGTTAATGAATCCTAATTAAAATTTGAAACTTCAGCTTAACCATGGGCGGGTACTAGCTGCCACTAAGCTGTAGACAAACATCTTCCTGAAGAATATCATCTACTGTAAATTCGTGCTTCAACACTGAAGACTCAGGATGCTTCTTAAAAATAAGTTTGCAATACCTCTATTGGCTAAGTGGAGTGGTTTGAAAGAAAATGACCCCCAAAGGCTCTATAGGAGATACAGCCTTGTCGGAGCAGTGTGTGTCAATGTGGAGGCTGGTTTTAAGGTCTAGTGTGTGCCCAAGCTACAGCCATTGCGACAGGTTCACTTCCTGTCGCCTGCCTATCAAGATGGAGAACCCTCAGCTACCTCTCCAGTCCCCTGTTTGTCTGGCTCTGTTGTTAAGTGCTGGTTTCTCTGACAGTGGACCCAGATCTGGTTCCTAGCACCCACACAATAGCTCATAACCGTCTGTAACCCTAATTCCAGGCCCTCTTCTGGCCTCCCTGGGCACCAGGTATGCATGAGGTATGCAGATGTGCATGCAGACAAAACACCTATACACTTTAAATAAAATAAAGTGATTAATTTTTTTAAAGACAAGCAAACACAGGCTAGGGATGTAGTTCCATTGATAGTATGATTGCCTGGCTTGCATAAGGCCCTGGATTTTATGTACGGCAACACATAAATCAGATAATGTGGGGCACACCTGTCATCCCCACACTTGAAAAGTTGAAGCAAGAGAAGTTCATGATCATCCTCAAATACATAATTTGAGGCCAGTCTGGGCTAAGTGAGGCCGTGTCTCAAAAATAAATAAATAAAATAAACATAAATGTGAACAACTGTGTATGTTTTGCTTAAATCAGTGCTGGAATTTTTTCAAATGCATAGACTATATAGTATCTTTTGTTTATCCCACAACACTGTTCACCTTACTGGCATATCTGAAATGCTTGGGTTGTGCCATTGTTATTCCCATGGAGCCAGATCTACCAGTCTCTGTACGCACTACTTCCACACAGTGTCTGTCCTACCTGTTGTCTTTTGACATTCTGGAACCATCTTGTCCCTCCTAGATGACTCTTTTTATAAACTCTAGATTGTGTATGATGTGCAAAGGGTCTCCAAAGGGGACTAGTAGTTAGGATGAGGAAGAAACTGTTAGCTAGATAAGGAAACCCTAAGGAGGTCAGGAAATGCCCCAACTGCTACCAGTAGAAGTACATGATAACACCCAAAATCTTACAAGACCCCACTCACCTTACCTTAGCATTACAAAAAGAAAATGAGACTTTTGTATATGTGACCCTTAATTAACTCAGTCTATACATACACTAAACACCACAATGGAAATTAATTCCAGGTAAAGAAAATTAAAGTTGTATTTCTTGCACATCTGTGTTCGTGGGTAAAGTAATAGCTGGTTTTGTGTGTGTGGTGTGTGTCAACTGACACAAGCTAGAGTCATCAGAGAAGAAAGAGCCTCAGTTGAGGAAGGGTCTCCATGAGATGCAGCTGTGAAGCATTTTCTCATTAGTGATCAGTGGGGGAGGGCCTAGCCCATTGTGGGTGGTGCCATCCCTGGGCTGGTGGTCCTGGGTTCTATAAGAAAGCAGGCTGAGCAAGCCATGTGCTCTCCTGGAACCTGAAGTTATTGGAGTGATTTGTTTCTCTTAATTTTCAAACTTCATTTTGTTGTGAGTGAATAAGAGTATCAAAATAAAACAAGTGTCATAGTCAAAGATACATGTCTCGAGGAAAATCTAGCTTTTCTCTTTTACCTGGTTTCTCCTTCCTGGTCATAAGACTGTATCTCAGTTCCTCCATTCTGTGACTGAACAATTAGTGAGTCACAGTGTTGCATAAATTCAAATCATTCAGTAGGAATACACAAGGAAACGATTCATTGTTTCAGATTGACCACAGGTGCCACTAGAAAGATTAAGCAGCCTTAACATTTATCCGCCAGAGGGCGCAAGAAGCTAACGTTTTAAAATGCTATTTGTGGAGCCCAGTGAGAATGTGGAAGGAGGAAATAAAAAGCAATAGGCGTAATCTGATTGGTGCTGATTGTGCCTAATGTTTAGTTAGTCTAGAACGCTCCATAGTGGCTCACTCTGTAGCAGCTGCATCTGTTTGAAACTGCCTTGCTAAATGTGATTATCTCTCTCTTTCTCACTCTCTCTTTGTCTCTCTCCGTGACTTCCATTATTAGAATCATCGGCACGTGTTGTTTCTCGAAATTGACAACATTTTACGTAAAACTACGGTGTGCTAATCAGCTGTGATGTAGAAATACAAAGGAGATCTTAGACCACTCTGTTATAAACTTTCTTCCCCCAATTTACTATATATGTGTGTGACAGAGAGAGAGAGAGAGAGAGAGAGAGAGAGAGAGAGAGAGAGAGAGAGAGAGAGTTAGAGTTTCAGGCATGCTCATGCCACAGCACACACCGTGGAGGTCAGAGGGCAACTCTCAGGGATTAGCTCTCTCTGCCACCTGGTAGGATGGGATGGGTTTTCAAACTCATGTTGTCATTAACTGCATAGACACCTCTATCCACTGCGCCACCTCACCAGCCCTATAAACAGAGCTTTTAAAAAAATGCTTTTAAAGGAGGGAGGAGGCAAAATATGGTGGCAAAGTACAATACAATTGGATTTAAATAAATGTCTTTAACAACAAAAGGAAATGCCAGTGGCATTGGGGAACTATTTTCAGCAGAAAAATGAACTGGCAATTCTTAGAGCAAACCTGTGGAGTCTAATATGGTCAGTTTTCAGTCTCTTGTAACTGTATTTAGTTGTGTTTATATGTAAATGGTGCTAATGAGTTACAATAGACAGTTGTGTCTTATATAGTTTTCTTTCAGCATATTAAACTGTAACTCGAACACCACACCCCTTGTTATAGACAGGTGAGGTAGTAAAGTCCATAGTCCTAAAGTCTTACTGTGAACAAGCCAAGCAGGTGCACGGAACTGAAAACAATAAACAAATGGTTTGGATTTGAGCAAGATGTCCAACCTCAGAAGTGGGAAATCTTGCAGAAGATTCTCTTTTTAATTCCTTTCTCATGTACTAATTTTCCTTTGGTGTAACTCATTACCTGAACACATGGTAACTTAAACAACAAAGAGGAATGACCTCATAGTTTGTTTGGGGTCAGGTGGTGTTTGGTTGAAGGTGTCTCATAACACATTAGAGTGCCATTCAGCATCATTATCTGAAGGTTCGGCCAAGGTTAAACTCACCTAAAGCTCTTTTTGAGCATGGATATTGGAAAGAGGTCTCAGCTCCTTGCTTGTTGACTTGTCAGGTAGCTTGAGCACCCTCACACCATAGCAACAGGCTAGGCATGAAGGTCCAATGGAGCCAAAGGAGAAGCTTATGCTCTATAACTCAACATTTCCACCATATCCACTTCTACTGTTGGAGATGACGTAAGACACATCAATGCTGGGTAGTTAGAGCCACTGAGGGCCCCACATCAAACTCCTCCAGTGTTATAGCCTTTCCATAGGGCCAACTTAAACACAGGCAGAAAACTATCGGAAGGTCTTTTATCTCCTCCCTCCTACAGCCTCTCCAGCCTTCTATGGATTCTCTTCTTAGTTCTTTTCGTGTTATTCCGAAGTATGATGGAGAGTACGTAAGTTAGGGGAGGAAGGACTTACTTAACAATTTCAGAAGTGACCATCTACCATGGAAGGACATGACTGGGCAGAGCACTTCAGTTATGCCAGCTAGAAAATAAGAGGGGATACATGGAGGAACCAGGAGAAGCTACAGTCCCAAGGAGTACCAGTGACCTGCTTCTCCCATTGAGTTCAGTTCCTTTTGCCACCTCCCTATTTGCTCCGGTGATTTTATTTTCTACTCACATGCCTTGACAGACACACCCAGGAGAACTTGGCAAGCCCCTGCGTTTCTCAGTCCAATCAAGTTGTTGACATATAATATTAACTGTCACAATCATTATTCTCATCACCACTCCACGCCATCTGTGCTGTCCTCTCTAGGTCCCCACATTTCACTGCCACGCTGCTCCAAGGATTTTCAGTTGCTAAGAGGAGAAGAAAGCAGAGGAAAAATTCCTTCACTGACGTCAGTCTTAAATACTCAGTATGAAGCCATTACTGTTTCACAATAGCAAGATTAACACCTTTCGGTTATCTCTGGCACATTATTAAGTATTCTTATCTTAGGCCGGCAAGGTGGTTCCGTTGGTAAAGGTGCTTGCTGCAACCCCAGTTCCACCTCAGGACACCCATGGTGGAAGAACCAGCTACTGAAAGTTGTCCTCTGACCCACACAAGTGAACCACGGTGCACGTGACACACACATATTTACAAAATAAATAACAAAAGCCCTTTGTTTGGGCTGGAGCTGGTAGCTCAATTGACAGAGAACTTACCTCGCACGCATGAAGCTCCGGATCCAGTTACCAGGACTTAGTAACCTGGTAACACACATCTCTTATCTCATCACTCCTGTTCAAGGCTATCCTTGATGGCATTGCAAGTTCAAAGTACGCCTGGGCTACTTGAGACCTTGTTTTAAAATGAAAAATAATATACCTCTCCTTTAGCTAAATTTCCCAAAACCTCGTTTCTTGGTCTTAGTATGAGTTAGATTTCAGATAAGACAGGTGGGAGGGAGAGGGGAGACCAAAGTCTCTAATGAACGTTTACGTGTTTTTGCTACTCAGCCAGTTTCTGCCTATAGAATGAAACCAGCTGAGAACCTTGATACATCAGTGTGATCTTCTTAGGGCCTCTCCGTGGCTTGCTTTTGGGGTTCCTCTGTCTCCCTTCTTACAGAGCAGATTAAGTAAGATGGCGTGACACTGGCCTGGAGACTCATTTCAAAGTTGTCCTCTCTTCAATAAACTCATCTAAATTGTTACTCTCTGAATTTGTGTCCAAATTATCATTTTTTAGACATGACACATACAAATAGAATAACCCACAACTAAATTAAATAAAAATTTAGCAACGTGTGATTGTTCATTAGCACATGAAGAAAAGTTTTATGCTTCCAGGTACACAGAAGTGGATGTGAAGGTACACACTGGGGACAGATTGGAAATCCCAAGGAGTCTGTGAGCTAGGAACATCCAGGATAGCCCCAAAAGGCAGAGAGAGAAGCTCCCATCAGTGCAACCAGCAACGAGTAGCCTGCACTTCTGGCATTGAACTAGGTCTGGATGCACGGGTCTTGCCTTTTTCATCTGTCTGCCTGCTAGGGCATCAAAGCTCATGAGTGGTAGGACAGGGGAAGAGACTGGGCAGCATCAGTCAACAGCTGTATTGCAAACATGGGGATATTACTGTGAATAAGTCCCTGTGGGTGGAAAAAAGGGCTGAAATTATGCAAATTTGTCCCAGGAAAGAGAACTGGCAGTGGACTCTGGCCAAAGTAAAGAGCCCAGGTCTTAGGGTAGGAAAATCAGAAGCTCATGGCCATTTTTTAACTATATAGTCCCTTCCAGGCCATCCTAGTCTACAACTATCTTGTCTTTAAAAAAATAAAACAAGGGGTTGGAGAGATGGCTCAGTGGTTAAGAGCACTGACTGCTCTTCCAAAGGACCCGGGTTCAATTCCCAGCACCCACATGGCAGCTTACAACTGTCTGTAATTCCAATTCCAGGTGACCTGACACTCATGGCAAAACACCAATGCACATAAAAATAAAAACAAATAAGTAAATAGCCGGGCGGTGGTGGCGCACGCCTTTAATCCCAGCACTAGGGAGGCAGAGGCAGGCAGATCTCTGTGAGTTCAAGGCCAGCCTGATCTACAAGAGCTAGTTCCAGGACAGGCTCCAAAGCTACAGAGAAACCCTGTCTCGAAAAACCAAAATACAGACGTTCTGTTTACAATATAAGTAAACAGAACTAGGGATGGCCACTGGGACTATGCAAAATTAAACAACAACAACAACAACAACCAAAACAAAACAAAAGGATTTGGGGGTTGTCATTTAGTAGGTGGAACATTTGTCAAACATGTGTGGAGCCCTGAACTAACTCATTTAATACTCATAACCATAAATGTTTGTTATGATAAAGTTATAACTGAATATTTGTGATGAGGAAACTTGTTGGTGGGGGGGAGATCTAACCCCAGGTTTGGATCTTAAGTCTTCCCCAAAGACCTGTGTGCTCAAAGCTTGGTCCTAGCCCATGACATCACAACTTTAAGGAAGTGAGGTTCTGTGGAAAGAAGTAAGCTATTGGGACCAAGTCCTTGAAGGGGATATTGGGGTCCTCGCCCTTCCTGTATCTTGCTTCATTGACCATCATGAGGTAAACAGACACCACTGCCACCACATACACTCCTACTGTGATATACCGTCCCACCACAGGCTCAGAGGCAAAAAGTAACCATAAATTGAATTTTTGAAATGGAATAAAAATAAATCTTCCTCCTTTTAAGTCAGTTGTCTCAGGTATTCTGTTAAAACCACAGAAAGCTGGCATACCGGTTACGTCACTCCAGAGTCCGTGGCACCACACAGTGTCCCTTTCTGTCTCCCATTTGGGCACTATACCTCTTACCTGCCCCACCCACCCAGTCAGTGGAGAACAAGACATAGCAGCAACCAGGAAGTGGAAGAGGATTTGAAATAAGATTAAAAACAAAGTTAATATCACCCCCCAACCAGCACACAACATGAATTTCTCAAACAGGGCCAGAGCTTAAAGGGGGAAAATATATTGAACTGGAGGAGATGGCATTAGAATATTGGTTTATAATAAAACTTTTACTCTTGCTTCATAACCGTTTAAAATGCTAACACACAGGGGTGTCAGTAAAGTCTAGAGGCCAAGTTTAGGGCAGAGTAGCAGGAGAGAACGATTTTCTGATGTTTATTACTGATTCTAATATGAATTTCGCTATTCTAGCTATATTTATTAACTTGAAATTGATGAAGTTGTTCTTATCTCTCAGCTGTGCAGGTCAATAAACTCACCAACATGTAGTCAAGGTTAGTTTTAGTTATAAGTTCATCAACTTATAAGTCTGAAAAGAACACAGGAAGTTACTCATCTACTGGTTACTATGAAACAATAATAAAGAGCAGGTATATACACAATGTAAATAAAATATGAAATAAAAGTATATTCCTTGGTATGGAGGTTGTCAAACACTAACTGAAGTTTAGTAATGACTCACCACAAAAGAATAAGTAGTCAGACATTTATTTGTTGGGTATTGATTATTGTTTGCTTGCTTGCTTATTTGCTTGTTTTTTGAGACTGGCCTTGGTCTCGGCCTCCACATTTCACTACCTCCCAAATGCTACAATTACAGGTATGTGCCATGCCAGTAAAAATAGTCCTTTTTAATTTATAATTTCATAACTTTGAAACTTCAAATTTTGTTTCTCATTATACTGAGTGAGGTAACTCAGACCCAGGAAGGCAAGCATTGCATGTTCTTACTGATGTATGGGTTTGGGCACTGAATCTTTAGAGTGTGTGTTTAACTTGAAGTACCCATTGAAGCCAAGAACCACAGTGGGAAACACAATAGTCAGAGAATAAGTGGGGGAAGGTTTGGCTAGGAAAGGGGGTGGGAATGTAGCGTGAAAGAGAGGGTGTGGGGGGAGTGATGAACAATATGAATGTTTGAAAAGACTATATGAAAAATTACTATTTTATAATTTCCAAAATAGACATGTAATAGCATGCATAATAAAATACATTTATAATAAATTATAATTATATATGTATTATAATATATGTATAATAAATATATACACATATTTATATACAATATATTCCTATAAAGGTTTAATTTGTGTTACCCTATACAGGGGATAATGATATTCCCAGAGGACATAAATTGCTAAATAAAAATAATACTTTCCCTCAAGTTCTTAATGAGGGGTGTCCTAGAGAAAAAAACAAAATAATACAGGCTCTTACCATTGCTCTTGGCTGTCCACCAGAATTTGTTGTGAGGCTATCACTGAAGACACCATATGTTTTGGCCATATGACATATAGAAATCAAGCTGGTATTGGGCAGGACCCTTTCTCCCTGCTGCCTAGCCTTCATATACCAGAAGATGCTATGCAGGAGGCTGAAAGCAGGGGTCAACAGTCTTACAGCTGTGAACACCGAGAAATATAATAAGAACCAGCCTGGCAAGATGCCAGTGGATGCAATAGTGTCACAAATGTTATGGGAGCAGCCAGCTGCTTTCTGCTTGGATTTAAGGTCAGTACCACAGGAGCTGGTACTGTAAATCTGGTCAAGAACTCAATGTTTGGGGAGTTTATAGACCCCATGTATGAACCTACTAGGATTATTTTACTAAATGGACACACACTACCAAATTGCTCTCTAAATTTGTATCTTTATATCCATGGTCTCAAACCTCACCAGAAAGTTTCTTTGTGCAATGGACAATTAACTCATAAACTTGTAGCTGCTCCAAGTTAGAGAATAAGTGTCAGTGGAGTGCTCAGCCACAAATGTAACATTGTATTATCCCCCTGATGACAGAGACTGCACTTTTGTTCCCAGCCGCCCAGACCTGAATAATCACACAGAAACTGTATGAGTTACAACACTGCTTGGCTAGTAGCTTAGGCATATTCCGGGCTAAGTCTTATATCTTAAATTAAGCTATTTCTATTAATATATGTACCGCCACGACGTCGTGGTCTACTAATAAAGTTTTCTGGCATCTTTCTCCTTTGGCAGCTATGTTGCATCTCTCTGACTCTGCCTACTCTCTATATATCTTGGTTCAGATTTCCCACCTGGTTTTACTCTGCTAAGCCATTGGCCAAAACAGCTTTATTCATTATCCAATAAAAACAACATATATACAGAAGGACATCCTACATCATACCCCTCCATCAAAGGCTCAGGAACTATTGGAGAAGGAAGAAGAATTGTAAGGGCTAGAGACCAGGGAGAACTAGAGAAAAACAGAATCCTCTGCACTCATGTACTCACAGCATCTATGGTTGCCTGCATAGGACCTGCAAAAGGTCAATCCATTCAACATTCCAGCATGGACAGTGCTCAAAAATCCCAACTCTTAGCTGAGGCGCTATTGACGACTGATGACTTCTTGGGGAGGGAGAGTCAGTTTTCTTTAAAGATATGGCCCTTGGTATGTCAACCAAGCTCCAGTGGATTCTCACACACCCATGAGTATATGGGCAGTAGAAGTTGGGTTTCATAACTAGAAGAAGAAAGAAAAAGGAAGAGGAGAAAGAGGAAGAGGAGAAGCAGGGAAGGGAGAAAGAGAAGGATAAGAAGTTGGAAGGGGATGGGGAGGTAGCTGGTGGATGTGGAAGGAGGAAGGGTGAATATGATCAAAATACATTGTATGTATATATAAAAGATCTCAAAGATCAAATAAAAATACTTTCTTAAAAGCAATTAGTGTATAAATTAATTTTTTCACATCGATACTGGCAGTAAGATAAATGGTTTAACACAGTTAGATCAATAAAAGCTCTAGTGATAAAATATGCTAACTTCAACTTACAGAAGTCTGAAGAAGGTTGGTGTTAGAATCCTTTCCCTCTGCACCTAGATATAATTTAGCCTTAAAATGAAACACATTTTCCAAAGACAACTTCTTTAGTAGCAGGTTCTCTCAACAGTTACTGAGAGAAAAAGGAGGGTCTTAAAAAGCATTGATACTATTTTGCATCAGATTATTTTCACACTACTTATTATAGTGGGCTGTGAAAAAAAATCTGCCTCAGTTCTTTTCTGACAGAGAAAATAACATTCTTTAAACATTTAATTGTGGTCTCCATGAAGGTGGGTGAGATGACTTAGCAGGTAGAGGCACTTGCCACTCCATGCTTCACGCAAGCCTGGTGACCTGAGTTCAATATTCAGAAACCATATAAAAATACAACTAGAGCTGGTTTAGTTCTGTGGTGTTGCTGTGAAGAGACTCCATGACCAATGAGACTCTTAAAAAAGCCAGCGTTTAGGTGGGAGCTTGTTTACAGTCTTAGAGAATTAATCCATTGTTATCATGGAGGGAAGCAGACAGGCATGGTGCTTGGGCAGTCGCTGAGAGCTTTACACCCTGATCCATAGGCAGGAGAGAGAGAGAGAGAGAGAGAGAGAGAGAGAGAGAGAGAGAGAGAGAGAGACTGGGTCTGGACTACTCTCAGTAACACACCTCCTCCAACAAGGCCACACCTCCTAATCCTTTCCAAACAGTTCCACTAACTGGGAACCAACCATGCAACATATGAACCTATGGAGGCCGTTCTCACTCAAACCACCACAGAAACAACTCTACAGAATTACCCTCTAACTTCCATGTGTGCAGTATGGCACTCATGCATTCCACCTCACACAACAAATAATAATAATAATAATTTAAAATGTTTCAAGTGGTCTCCAGAGAAAAATGTTGTTAGACTACCTAAATTATCTATAAAATGTTTTTGTCCAGCCCTAACAAAGAGATAATATTAAGATGAAAAAGAGAAGCAAAAGAAACGAACCCCTGGGAAGCAGTCACATCAGGGCTCATTATCACACTCACATTGGTGCAAATCCAACAGTTACCTTATTGCCCTAACTTCCTGACCCGTTGACACCTCCAAAGTTTATGTGCTTTTTCAAAATAATACTGTCTCCAGCTTTTTCTGCTTACCATCTGCTTGTTTTGTTGCTATGTAGACAAGGTTAAACCCAAACTTGACATCCTCCTGAATCAGCCTCCTAAGTTCTGGGAGTACAGGTGTGTTCTCATGCTCAGATACCAGACCCCCTTTTTATTGGTCTATAATGACTTTCTTTATTTTATCAATATTATCACCTTAGATAAAATACATTATATCTGGTTTTGCTTCCTTTTGGTTCTTCAATCACAGAAAATATGAATATCCACTATATTTAAATTTTAAGAAAGTTTTGTCATCTATGCTGACACAAGCTAGAGTCGTTCAGGAAGAGGAAATTCAATTCAGAAAATGCCTCCAGGGCATCACCATCCATGACATCAAGCTCTGTTACAGAGCTACAGTACTGAAGACAGCTTGGTATTGGCATAAAAACACAGAGGTTGACCAATGGAATAGAATCGAAGACCTGGATATTAATCCGCACACCTATGAACACCCTATTATTGACAAAGAAGCTAAAATTATAAAATGGAAAAAAGAAAGTATCTTCAACAAATTGTGCTGGCATAACTGGATATTGACATGTAGAAGAGTGAAAATAGATCCATATCTATCCCTGTGCACAAAACTCAAGTACAAATGGATTAAAGACCTCAATATAAATCTGACCACACTGAACCTGATAGAAGAGAAAGTGGGAAATAGTCTTCAATGCATGGGCACAGGAGGCCACTTCCTACATATAACCCTAGTAGCACAGACACTGAGAGCAACAATTAATAAATGGGACCTCCTGAAACTGAGAAGCTTCTTCTTTTTTTTTTTTTAAATTTTATTTATTTATTATTATGTATACAACATTCTGCCTCCATGTATGCCTGCACATCAGAAGAGGGCAACAGAGCTTATTACAGATGGTTGTGAGCCACCATGTGGTTGCTGGGAATTGAACTCAGGACCTCTGGAAGAGCAGGCAATGCTCTTAACCGCTGAGCCATCTCTCCAGCCCCTGAGAAGCTTCTTTAAAGCAAAGGACGCAGTCAATAAGACAAAAAAGCAGCCTACTGAATGGAAAAAGACCTTCACCAACCCCACATCAGACAAAGGACTGATCTCTAAAATATATAAAGAACTCAAGAAATTAGACATCAAAATTCTAAATAACTCAATCAAAAAATGGGGTACAGAACTAAACAGAGAATTCTCAACAGAAGAATCTCAAATGGTCAAAAAATACTTAAGGAAATGTTCAACATCCTTAGCCATCAGGGAAATGCAAATCAAAACAACATTGAGATACCATCTTACACCTGTCAGAATGGAAAAGATCAAAAACACCAATGATAGCTTGTGATGGAGAGGATGTGGTGTAACGGGAACACTCATCCATTGCTGGTGGGAATACAAACTTGTACAACCACTTTGGAAATCAGTATGGCGGTTTCTCAGAAAACTGGGAATCACCTACCCCAGGATCCAGCAGTACCACTCTTGGGAATATACCCAAAAGATGCTCAATCACACTACAAAAGCTTTTGCTCAACTATGTTCATAGCAGCTTTATTTGTAATAGCCAGAACCTGGAAACAACCTAGATGTCCCTCAACTGAAGAATGGATAAAGAAAATGTGTCACATTTACACATTAGAGTACTACAGAGTGGTAAAAATACAATGACATCTTGAATTCTGCATGCAAATGGGTGGAATTAGAAAACACCATCCTGAGTGAGGTAACCCAGACCCCAAAAGATGAATATGGTATGTACACACTCATAAGTGGATACTAGCTATAAACAAAGGACATTGAGCCTATACTTCATGATCCTAGAGAAGCTAAGTAATAAGGTGAACCCAAAGAAAAACATATATAGATTCACCTGGAAATTGGAAACAGACAAGATCACCTGACAGAATTGGGAGCATGGGGGTGGAGGGGAGAAGGGAGGGTGGGAGGGGAAGAAGAAGGGAGAAGGGTAGAGGAGAAGGAGAGGTGTGAGGAGAACTTGAGGGAACAGGATAGTTGAGATGGAGGAAGGACAGAGATGAAAGCAAGGGAAGAGATATTTTGATTGGGGGAGTCATTATGGGGCAAAGAAGAAACCTGACACTAGAGAAATTCCCAGGAATCCACAAGGATGGCCCCAGCTAGGACCCTAAGCAATAGAGGAGACAGTGCCTGATCTGACTTGCCCTGTAGCCAGACTGATGAGTATTTTAAATATCAACATAGAACCTTCATCCAGCAA
>PVIU01008995.1:0-61064 GCA_004026605.1 Ondatra zibethicus | reverse complement strand
CAGAGGAGACAGTGCCTGATCTGACTTGCCCTGTAGCCAGACTGATGAGTATTTTAAATATCAACATAGAACCTTCATCCAGCAACTGTTGGAAACAGAGGCAGAGACCTGCATCAGAGCACTGGACTGAGCTCCCAAGGTCCAGTTGAAGAGTGGGAGGAGTGAGAATATGAGCAAAGGGATCAAGACCATGATGGATTCACCCACTGAAACTATTTACCTGAGCTAATGGGAGCTCACTAAGTCCAGCCAGACTGGGAAGGACCAAGCATAGGATCAAAGTGGTCTCTCTGAATGTGGTTGACAGTTGTTTGGCTGGGGCAGACTGGTGGGGCGGGGCACTGGTAGTGGCAACAGGATTTATCCCTACTGCATGTACTGGCTTTTTGGGAACCTATTCTCTTTGGATGGATGCTTTGCTTGGCCTGGATATAGTGGGGAGGGCCTTGGACCGTCCCCAAAGCAATGTGCCTTACCCTCTCTGAGGACTAGATGGGGGTGGGGTGGGAGGGTATGTGGAGGGAGTGGGGGTAGGGGAGGGAACAGGGATTTGGATTGGTATGTGTAGTGGAAAAGTATAGTTTGTTTTCTTTAATAGAGAGAAAGAGAGAGAGAGAGAGAGAGAGAGAGAGAGAGAAGGTGAGAGAGAGAGAGGGAGAGAGAGAGACTACCTCCAGGTCCCCATTTTTAAATGCAGACAATGCTAGCTTTTTGATCTGACAATAAATGCTAGGGCACTTCCTGAAATTTTCATTTGTTATTCATTTTGAATGAACATGGATATTAATGGGTATATACAATACAAATACAATTGTGTGTGCGTACGCAAGTGTGTGTGCGTGTGTGTGTGTGTGTGTGGTGTGTTAGAGGGTTTTTGAGAAAAGTTCTCACTTTATAGCCAGGACTCGTTCATAAACTTGTTCTGTAGCCGACGTTGACTTCCTGTGTCAGACTCCCAAGTACTAGGATTAGCAATCCGTGCTATGAAACCTTGGCTACCGTTTTCTAAACTGTCTCTCCACCCCCGTTATTCATGCAAGTGTGTTTCAACATTCCTTTTCCAAAAGACCCTAAAAGCAAATCAAAACAACTAGGCAGACGTTTATCTCTGGTAAAGCCGTCTGTTAAAATGCTGCCTTGAATGATCCAACATTTCTGCAACATTCTGCTTCCTGTCCATTTCCTACAGTTTTCCTGAAGCAATAAATGACCATATGTCAAAAAAAAAATTTTTAGACTAAATAATCCTAAAGTCTATTTTAAAATTACTAACATTTTAACTAAGTATAAGTTAACACTAAGTATATATTGAGCATATCCTAAAACTGAAATTAAGTCATTGTTTTTACTTCAAGTGATCCTCATTACAAATTTAGCTACTATTCATTGCCATGAAACTTTTGCATTTAGAGAGTATGTGTACTTTTATATTTATAATGTGTGTCCCACTATAGTTTGCCATTGCTTTAAAAAATCAGTTGGTAGATCTTCTACAGCCTCACTTGATAAAGGCCTGGCTTTTTTTTTTCCCAGAGAGCTCAGAAGCCGAAGTCATCAAGGACTCCAGGGCTGTTCAGCAAAATCTATAGTCACATTTGCCACCTAAGCCATTCGTAACTGCGTCTCACTTGGTGAGACCAGAAAAAAATTCCTTCTCTAATTGCCGTGTGACAGATTTCACTGAGGGATGGTGGTCAGCAAAGCTGAGGACTTGAGCAGGAAAGATAATATCTTTTTTAAATATGAGGGTGTTGTTTGAATCAATAAATCCATCCAGCCCTTTATGTTAAAATTACTAGCCATACTTATGCACTTGACTCCACAAAAAAACACTTATTAATCAGTATTTATATTTTTCCTTCTCATGCATGTTTAAGAGGCAAACCATTCCTTTCTTTTGTTTGACTGGTTGGCTGGTTTTGTTTTGGTGCTGAAATCAAGCCCTGGCCCTCAAAGACAAGCATTTTACCACTGAGTGACAGACAGCCCATTCTCCCAAACTTCCGTCTTTTATGGACTGGTAAGCTGAGGATTTTTTTTTTCAGTTACAAACAGTGAAATTATGGCAGATGCAAGATTGCTTACAATCCTAATTCTTAAAATTAAAAATAGTCCTCAGATTTTGGAAATGAAATCAGAAGAGGAGCAGGCAGTTAACGATATCTAATATTTATTGAACATGTAATATATTCCAAAGACTACCTTAACTATACAAATATTAATAACTTAACTTAACAAATATTATTTAAGATACATTACACTAAATGTTGTGTTTCGTTTTGAGGATGAAAAACAGAAGGCAACACCCAAAGTCATACAGCTTGCCAATGTCTCAGCTAATGTCTGTATCCAGATCGGTCTCAGTACTTCATTACTAAGAGCACACCTGAGGCTCGTTGCCTGTGATTTATCTCCCAAAGTGCTGTAAACTAGATTTTAAAGGTCAAAGAGATAAGGAAACTCTGTGACCATCTTCTTACAACTTTTGCTTCTGAGCGTGTAAGAGATATTCTACAAGGAACAGGACTTGTTTCCTTTCATTGGTGTGAGGAATTTGAGTAATTTCTTATGGGAGGCAGAAACATTGTTCTTCTAAACTGGTTGTATAAATCGGGCAAGTGAGTGAGCACACTGGAGAGCAGGTGATACAGCTAGAGTCTAATCCCCTCAATAACAAAATACATTTTGTTGTCTAAAGACTTCTAGACACTAAGCCAGCAGCTGATGAGGTCTAAACCAGAACATTTTGAGGACTGTTTCCCAGAATGCTTATAGGAAGCACTCCTTCATTAAATTGAACAAATTTGGTCCGAATGTTTATTTGAAGGCAGATGTACTGACACATGTAGTCACAAATGCAGTGACTACCAAGTTTTAGGAAATAAGTGGATTGGGAAAGCAAGATTAGGGTTGGAGAGATGGTACCCAGGGATACAGAAACAGCGGCGTCTCTCAGGTGAACTTGTTTCTCCTGCTGCCTCTACCACAAGGAAGAGCTGTGTGAACTCACAGCAATGTGTTTTAAAAGTAGAAGGCAAGAAAAACCAAACCAAACCAAACAAAAACACCACTTATTGCTATGACCCGAGTCATCACATCTCTCTACATTATGGCAGACTATGTACTGTTCAGTACAGAGATGCTGTGTAATGTGAAACAGTGGATAGGTAAAACAGATGCAGGAACAGAGCTGCGGTACTTTATATCTCTTCTGTGGACCCAGCTACTGGCTATTATCTGCATCTCCAACAAAAGATGAGTTTTCAGGTAGCAGGAACAACGTCTCCTCCTAGTTCACTCTTCAAACAACGCAATTTAGAATTAAGGCATGGTGAGACACACCTGGAATCCCAGATACTCTGGAAGTTGAGGTTGGGGAAGCTGTAGTTTGAGCCTAGTCAAATTATCTTGTTTTGTATAGAGAGAACCTCATTGTGTCCGTATGTTCAGTTGACTTAATACATCTTACATTTCCATATTTCTTGTCAATTTTTTGAGAAATTATTAGTCAAATAATCTGCCTAGTGCAATAACAGACATGGATCGGGAAAAGCTAGGCCTTCCTAGAAATAAAATAACTTTTTACCACTCCGTGCCATCCTTGTGACCTTGTCACATTGGGAAACTGGACTTAACTATCAGAGTACCTGCAGTTTAGCTATCTTTTGCTCTATGAATTAAACAACATACTATTGGCTGAAATTCTTCAAAATTTCATTCATGAGATTGGAAAAACTCAGTTTAGGAAATACATTTTCCCCCTATATTTCAAAGAGAAGTAATTAGTGACATTCAGAAAATATTTTGAAAGGACAATAAACAAGTGGGGACTTCTTTAAGATTGGTGTATAAAACCAAGCATTTGGCATTGTAAGTACTTTAAATGAGATTTTCACCAGGAAAATGTTTAGAGGGTGTCCTGTAACTTACTATTTCTGAACAAAAACAAACTGTTCACATGAAAGTTCCTGTGGCATTTTGCTTTAAGGGAGCCATTTTAGGGTTGGCAAGAGACTTGGCTCTAGAGGGGATCCCAGGTGTCCACGGGATGTCCCGAGCTAAGTCCTCAGGTAGCAGAGGAGAGGGTGCCTGAACTGGCCGTGTCCCATAGTCACACTGATGAATATCTTGATTATCACCATAGAAATTTCGGCCGATGGATGGAGATAGAGACAGACCCACATTCACATCAGAGCAATGGACTGAGCTACCAAGGTCCAGTTGAAGAGCAGAAGGTGGGAGAAGATGAGCAAGGAAGTTAGGACCGTGAGGGGCTGGACCACCCACTGAGATAGTGTGCCTGATCTAATGGGAGCTCACCAAATCCAGCTGGACTGGGACTGAATGAGCATATGATCAAACCGGACTCTCTAAATGTAGCTGCCAATGGGGGCAGACTGAGAAGCCATTGATAATGGCACTGGGACCTGTTTCTACTGCATGTACTGGCTTTTGGGGATCCTAGTTTGCTTGGATGCACACCTTCCTAGGCCGGGATGGAGGAGGGAGGGCCTTGGACTTCTCAAAGGACAAGGTACCCTGCTCTCTCTTAGGACTGGAGAGGGAGGAGGAGGATGAGTGGAGGAGCAGGAGGGGAATGGGAGGAGGGGAGGAAGTGGAAATTTTTGAATGGAAAAATAAAAAAAAAAACTTCTAGCTGGGTTTGGAATTTTGAAAGTACATTAAAAAAAAGGTTCACCTTTTAAGAATCACTAGTTGGTGTGGGAAGTCCTTCTGTAAATGTGTTGCTTTTATTGGTTAATGAATAAAGAATCTGTCTTGGACCTGGCAGGGCAGAATAGAGGTAGGCAGGGAAAACTAAAGTGAATGCTGGGAGAAAGAAGGCGGAGTCAGTGAGACACTATGCCGGGAACAGACAAGCTGGAACCTTTCCAGTAAGCCATAGCCATGTGGTGATACACAGATTAATAGAAATGGGTTAAATTAAGATGTAAGAGCTAGCCAATAAGAAGCTAGAGCTAATATGCCAAGCAGTGATTTAAATATAGTTTCTGTGTGATTATTTCGAGAGTCTGGGCAGCCAGGAAATGAATGAACAGCCTCCTACAACAACTAGTGTCATTTAAGAGGGAACAGTTCAGCCATGGTGGCACACACCTTTAATCCCATCACTTGCGAGGCAGAGACAGGCAGATCTCTGTGCGTTTGAGGCCAATCTGGTCTATGGAGCAAGTTCTAGAACAGCCAAAGCTATGCAGAGAAACCCTGTCAAAGAAAGAAAGAAAGAAAAAGAGGAAACACTTGTGCCTACCAGATGTGGAACATGTAAATGAATGTACCAACCCCAAGGACCTGAGTTCAACTGCTGGGACCCACATGGTGGAAGGAGAGACTTGCCTGTCTCAAACACAAATAAGTAAAACAGAGTAAATTTTTTAATTTTAAAGTTTCTTTTGAGATTTATTTATTTTTCCTTACATTTATGGATGTTTTGCCTGCATGCATATCTGTGCTACCTATGTGTGGTGTCCAAGGAGGCCAGGGATGCCACCAGAGTTTCTTGGAACTGGAATTAGTAGGTTGTTAGCCACCGTGCGGGTGTTGAAAATTGAACTTGGATCCTCTTTCTCTTCATCTCTGAGTCCCAAATTTTTTGAAAAGAAAACCATCTGCTTGCCATATGCATGGCAGTTTATTGTGAAATAAGGGATCATCACAACTATTTGGCCAGCCTTGGTAAGATTACAGATTTTAGCCAATTATTATCAATTGATATTTTTTAAAACCTTTAAACAAATGTTGGTGATTGAGGAGTTCATATGGCAACAGCCGCAACACACTGATCACAAACTGAGAGCTGTCATTCAGAGTGGATACTGCTTCAATTACCTCCATCTTAGTCACCAAGCATTTATTCACTGATATAATAGGTATTAGGAAATATTTTGTGTGAACAAAATGACATATTCAATGAAGGTGGATTCACTACAAATGCTTTTCAAGCATGCTGCTGCTGAATTCTGTTGCTGTGATATGATATCTGACTTGTCTGAAACTTTTACTCAAGCCAAATGACTCAGAAAGCTAAACTTCACCAAGAGAGAAGCAGTGAAGTCTGCTGCTGTCCTTACGCTAATAAATGTTCTTTGTATTTCAACATCCAGTCTGAGGCTTGCTTTGATTCTTTCCACCACAACAGATCATCCATTCTTAAGTTATGAGGAAAGAGGCGCAGTCTCCACCTGAATCTAATTATTTGACATCGGAAGCCACCTTAATACCACAGAAAACCCACTGTGAGGGAGCAGCGTCAGTCTGTGATGGGCTAATGGAATCCCACAGACAGCCATTTCAGGCCTATGCATGTGTGATCACTGCACCGAGTACAAGACTTTAGCACTGGTCAGACAGAATTATTCTAAAGTTCACATTACATAAAGACAAAACTCAAGACCACAAAATTTCTGTCTTTCTCTAATTTAAAAAACCTCTCAGAAAACAACTACTGTTGTCTTACTTAGTCTTGTATACAAAAGTATATCTGAATAAGTATTTCCAACCAAACTCTGGTCCTTCATTCAGCCAGTTAATTCCAATCCCTACAACATTTTATTTAAAAAAAAAATACAACAAAACAAAGCAAATGCTCTCCCTAAAATAGAGTCCTGGCATCTTTTTTTGATTGTAGAAAGTATATTTATGCTTCTTTTGAATTGAATCATAAAGCATATTAAACATATAATTTCTTCCAAAGGGAAAAGCCAAGGATTTTTTTCTTAAGACTTTGGTTTCCTCTTACACAAATTACTGTTTGCCACTTATGGGCTAATTCTGAAAGAGGCTAAGACAAAAGTCTCGGGTCCGTTGTTCAAAAACCCTTCCTGGTATTGCAGCTTGCCAGAGTTAAGTCTCAGCTTTGTGGGAGGATGGAAGGACCAAGAAGCTGCTTGATATTAGATCCCAGGCCTGACACTCTCAAAGAGCGAACAACATATTTTTAAAATCAAAGGTCAAATGTCAAAACTTTCTGGCCAAGCAGTAATTTATTTTAAGATTCCTGGGTACAACTTATCAGGACTCTGTCCTGATGGCTTCCCATGTTCCTACTATTAAGCCTCAAGCATGGAGTGATTTCCACAGATTAGCAGCATATATTACAGCTTATTTTAATTTAGAACAAATTGTGTGCAATTTAAATGCAAATATAAACCTATTTTATGTAATATACCTACTTTTTAAAATAATATACTTAAAAAAGTCCACATATCAAATACTTTCACTTTACCAAGAGTTTTTATTTAATGTCATCCTGAAATATACAATGAACAAATTGTTATATAAGAGGAAAAGCATCTTTTATACCAAATTATAGATGCCATAGGATATTAACTTCTAAATGTTTGTCAAGTACCTCTAGAATTTCTGAAGAAGGTACAATCTGGGCATGGTGGCTCATGCCTTTAGTAGCCCGCACTCCAGAGACTGAGGCAGGAGGATTGCTTTGAACTCCCAGAGAACCTAGAGCACATAGTCAGCTCTAGGTCTGGGTTACAGAATAATGCTCGTCTCCCAAAACAGAAACAAACCAAAACAAAAAGATCACTATTCCAGCATTCGTAGACTTTGGTAAAATTTGAAAACTGCTGTTTTATTTTTTACTATGGCCTTCACAAAGAGATAGTTGATAAAAAGTTCAGCTGAAAAAACGTTAGCATGCTTCACTCAAGATGGCACTGAGCTCATGCCTGCATCTTCTACTAGTGCGGGCAGTGCTTTGAGGTTTGCCCACGTCATTACGCTTTACTCCAGAATTTAGAGAGACCAAAAGTGACTTTCAGTCCACACAAGAATTCCTATTGTATTAAAAGTTTCTTTGCCTACAAAGTCAATTCTAAATATTAACATTTCACCTTGACATGGTGGTACATGTCTGTAATTCCAGCACTTGAGAGTCTAAGGCAGTGTATTAAGAATTGAAGGCCAGTCTGGGGGAAAATTGTGAGTTCTAGGTAAGCCTGGGCTACAACACAGAATCCCATCTAAACACCAAACATTTTCAAGAATGAACTATGAACCAGGTGGTAGTGGCGCAAGCCTTTAATCCCAACACTTGGGAGGAAGAGGCAGGCGGATCCCTGTGAGTTCGAGGCCAGCCAGGTCTACAGAGAGAGTGTCAGGACAGGCTCCAAAACTACACAAAAAAACCCTGCCTTGAGAAAAAAACGAATGAACTATGAAACACGATTTCAAGTAACACAGAAGAAGTGAATGTCTCAAGTGTTCCTTGAGACTATTCAACTATTCAAAATGCCATGAATTAAATGGGCGTAAGCAACACACATTTGTTTCTTGAAATTCCAGAGGCTGGCAGTAGCAGATTCTGGCTCTTGTGAAGGTCATCTTCTTCATTTATGGAAAGAGCTGTGGTAGGGTGGGCATGGCATCTTCTGTGAGGTCTCTGTGACTGTACTAATGTCATCCATGAAGACTCTCCCGTCATGGTTTACCTCCCAGAAGTCCCTTGTCTTCACAGCATGCCTGGGGAGGTTAGGATTTCAACATAAATTGTAGGGCACACTATCATTTGACTGTAACAGTAGGTAAAGTTTTCCAGGATCCCCGGGTTTAAAGTAGATGCCAGCAGTTTGAATCTTTGTTTTCAGACTGTCTGTTTTAATCAGCTTCAGAAGACTCCTTCCTTTTGGCAGTTGGTGGTGTCAACTGAAGTCTTACTAAATTACTCTCTACATGGATACTTTCTACTTAACTAGTTTATAATTCTCAGGAATGTCAAGACTCTGCCCAGCATTTCCCTTAAAAAAAAAAATTCAAGCTGGACGTGCACACCTTTAGTCCCAGCACTCAGGCAGAGGCAGGCAGATCTTTTGAGTTCAAGAACTCTTGATATCTATAGACCGCAGGGTGAGTTCCAGGACACCCAGGGTTACACAGAGAAACCTTGTCTTGAAAAACCATAAAGAGAAAAAAAAAGGAAAGAAAGAAAAATAACAAAACAAATCATCCTAAGGGTATTTCTCTCTCCCTGGCTGAGTCCTGTCCTGTACAACTACAAAGGGTTGTGTACCTGGCTGAAAACCAGTAATTAGTGAAGAATTATCGTTGACAATAGTGATATACTGACTTTACTTCTGAGCCTTCCTGATCAGGTAATACTCCATTTTCACTGCATTGCTTTTTGCCATTCTGCAGATTTTAGAAAAACAAAACACATCTTTTCTCCTGTTGTATGTGTAAGTGTGAACACAAGCTTGTGTGTGCAAGTTACATTCATCTGAGTAGCCCAGGTGAGAGACTGTTAGCACATTTTGTTTTTAACTTGCATTTATTTACTTACCTTGTATGTGTGTATGAAAGAGCGAAGACATGCTAACATGGGTATGACATGCATGTGGTGGTCATTTCTCTCCGTCATGTGAGTTCTCAAGGCTAAAGTCAAGTAGTCAGGGCTTGGTAGCAAGCACCTTTACTGAATGAGCCATCTTACCTACCTCTATCATAGGATTTCTTTTTTTTTTTAAGATTTTATTTATTTATTTATTATGTATACAGTGTTCTATCTGTCTGTATGCTTGCTGGCCAGAAGAGGGCACCAGATTACAGATGGCTGTGAGCCACCATGTGGTTGCTGGGAATTGAACTCAGGACCTCTAGTCTGACTGCTCTTAACCTCTGAGCCATCTATCCAGCCCTATCATAGTATTTCTAATTATAAGATTTGTAAATATGAAGAAAATTAGAAAAACCACTCATTCTTCTGTGAGCCAAAGAGTAACAAGATTATGTTATATTTCATCCAAGTTTCTAATGTTTACTAAAAAGTCATGATCCAGGTATAACAACCAGGCACTAGGGGTGCAGGAGCAGAAGTATCTGGACAGGGCTAAGGCCAGCCTGGCTATGCAGTAAGACCCTGTCTCCAAAAACAAAATGAACAAACAAAAAACAAAAACCCAAAACAAACAAAACAAAGCAAAAAAAAAACTTATATTAAAAAAGTCAAGTATTCTTTTCTTTCTGCTTCTTGCTTGTGGATGAAGTATGGGCAGCTGCCTCCGGTTTCTATGGCCACACCTTCCTGCCATGACAGACTGTATCCCCAGAGCTGTATCCTGCCATACTGTATCCTGCCATGACAGACTGTATCCCCAGAGCTGGAAGTCAAGATTGAACCTTGTTTCCTTTCTAAGAAAAAAAAAACCCAGCACATTATATATTTTTCCTTAGTCTACTTCCCCTCTACCAACATATCATCTCTCTCTCTCTCTCTCTCTCTCTCTCTCTCTCCAAGGTATTGTACCTCTAATCCCAGCAGTAAAAATTAAGGCCTGGCAGGAGGAACATGGAACAGGCTACATAGAAAGTTCCAACCACTCTTAAAACAAACAAATATTTTTTTCCAATATATGATTTAAAAGGAATCATAGCAATTAGGACTTTAGTGGTTGTACATTTTTCATCTTGTGTTTTCCATTAGAGGTGAGGTGACAGAGAAAGCCTCTGAACAACAAAAGCATTTCAAATTTGGTCTTTTTTTTTTTTGCAGTCAAAGCAATTTTTGTCAACTGCTTCTGGGGGAGCAACAGAACAAATAACTGAGTTTTTGGAGCCATTGTGAAAGGCAAATCAGTTAAAAGATGTTTTCCATGAACTGGTTTATGACAGAGATAGGCCTAGGTAGTTTACAAGCAGAGAAAGGACAGCTAAGAGTGAGGTCACCTATTGAGCAACACAAAATTCCAAAGGGCAAGTCGGAAAAGCAATGAATAGAGCTAAAGGCCTAGAGCTAGCCCAGCTGTACTGCTGAAAACAGCCTAGTCATAGACTCATTGGAGATAAGACTTATTCCTGGAAATTCCAGCTCAATAAGGACCAGAATGAGAGTCTGCATGCTTGCTAGAGTCCCTAAAACATTTGCATTTGGGCAACCTTGCATAGCAGTTCTGATCCCTCCACTTTACAACACCAAATTTATCAGCAAGACTTTGTTCAAGATAGAAGGTCTACAGTAAGTTTGACCTTATCCTGACAGACAGCTTGCAGACCGGGTGGCCTGTGAGAGAATCACTGTGGCTAAGACTGTAATCCTTTGATTCCAGAGCCTAAAGCGGGAAGGTCATGGGGGCAGACAGACACACAGGGAATTCCTTCTTGTGGAGCCTGCCCTACATAGTGAAACTCCATCTCAGAACACCAGAATAAGGGAGGAGGGGAACAGAAAAGAAAAATCACTCATATAAGTCATGATATGGAAGAAAAGCTAGTTCTGAGGAGTTTAATATTGGGAATCTAGGTGAGCCGTGGAAAGAAAGCTGTTTCCAGTTGGGCATGACAACTTGTGCTGCAATCCCAGGTCCTCAGGAGGTTAAGGCAGGATCCCAAATTTGAAGCCAGACTGGGCAACTCAGTGAGGCTCTGTCTTAAGATAAAATTTAAAGTCCCGAGGATGGGACCAGCAAGATGGCTCAGAAGACAGAAGAGCCAGCTGCCAAGCTTGATCCCAAGAACCCATATGGTAGAAGGTGAGAATTTACCTGTGACTTTCACAAGTGTGCCAAAGCACAAATATACACACACACACAAACAAATAAGTGCCCACAGCTCTGGTTCGAAGTCTAGTATCCTACAGTACGGGGCAGCAGTGGGGGTGAAGAGCAAGACATATCTGGGAGGTAGACACTGCAAGGGGCAGTGACTGGTTCACTTTTATGGATAAATGAGAATAATCCAGGAAGACGTTCAGAGAAGTGGATTGTGCGACTGAATAAGAGATGTGCCATTTGTTAAAATATGAATTTAAGCAGATGAACAGGGTAAGGGAAAAGGAGGAAGGTTACTTTTATAAACATTGAGCTTATTGAAAGTTCAACTGTAAAATTCTACCTGAAACTCAGAAGAAGGACTGTTAGGCAGTGTAACTTGTGATGTGACAGCAACAGAAGTAGAAGCCGTGCGTCCTGGAAGAAACTCAGAGCCATGAGGAAACCAATGTTGCTCAAACACCTCTCTAATCTCAGCACTTGGTAGATGAAGGCAAGAACATCAAGGGTTCAAGGTCAACCTCGGCTACGTAGTGAGCTCTAGATTAACTTGGATACAAAAGATTAACAACAACAGCAAAAATCAGACAAAACAAAAGATAGAAGAGGTGTGTGTAATTGATTTAGCAAGCTCATTACATAGCTAGGAAATGAAATCCCATGTATCTATAGGCTGAGAAAGCAGCTTTGTGTTAGAGACCCTTTCACCAGGAAGCAAAAATGCCAGAGAAAACTCTACCTAGTAAAAAGGGGGCTGGGTGTGGTTTATCTCTGTGCTCTTGGTTTCTCAAAGAAACAGGAAGACCAGTTCTTGGTAGAGTATAAGAGTTCATAAAGACGCCGGACAGTGGTGGTGCATGCCTTTAATCCCAGCACTCGGGAGGCAGAGGCAGATAGATCTCTGTAAATTTAAGGCCAGCTTGGTCTACAAGAGCTAGTTCCAGGTCAGGCTCCAAAGCTACAGAGAAACCCTGTCTCAAAAAAACAAACAAACAAGCAAAAAAAAAGAGTTTATAAAGGACAGAAACTTTGTGAACAGAGGAAAGCATTTGAAAATTTCACTGTCTGTTGATCAGCATCCAGACAGTAACCAAGAGCCCAGCCGGTTCAGACATCAACTGTTTAGTTGGGTCAGTTGCACAGATAAATAACGTTTCTTCAGGAACTCTGCAAGGGGACAGGAAAGCTCCCCTGGAGGATTCAGAACTTCTGTTTCTGTGCCATGGGGTCAAAGTGCAAACATAGTTAAAGCAAGGACAAGGAGGTTGCTAAGAACAAGCAAAAAGCAAAGTAGATGTGCTGCTTAAGCTTCTGAATCTGTGGGTGGAGGATGCTCCAGTCTCCGGCACTACACTGGTCTGCCCTTCCGGCTATCTTTCTTGGTGACTTTCCTTCTCAAACTGGTGACCACTTGGTGGAGCTCTTGCAGAAAGAATACAGCAAGCAGGGCCCCTGAAGAGTGGATGCTGTGAAGTTAAGCAGTTTATTTTAGCCTATTGTAATAAGTAGAGGATTTACTGAATAGTACTGCATCCCATTTTATGAGCTACACAATCCTTACTGCTTCCAACAGATCAACAGCTGAATGTTGAGGCTCTGAAAAACCAAGAGTCTGGAAAATTCTTCGATCTTAACATCTCCAGTCTCCTCCAGATTGTTTCTTGCTAATCCTCCATTGGCCATAGAAATTCCTGTAAGAGAGAATTCCCCACAGAGACCAAAATTAAGCCATTGCTCCTTGAAGTCTAGCCTGTGAATATTACCTTTAATCTATTTTTCCTCACAAGTTTAAAAAAAAATCAGTCTACTGATCAGTTCTATTCCTCTCTGATGCTGACTAGGAAGTGGTGCTTAAATTGCCACCTAGGTTTTACTCTGCAGCAGGCAGGTATTAAAGCTGTACGGCCAGTAATTACCAGTGATAAGAGTGACATTATCTGCTGTAACTTCCGGCTTAGCTCTGGTTGCTTTACTGACCAGGGTAATGTTTGTGTTCATGCCCCATAAGGTACTTATTTTCCTGTCCTTGGCAGTGCCCTTCAAATATGTCTTTATTATGCCAAGAAGCAAGCATGTCTAAACACTTTGTGTCCACCCTTACAGCTGGCCATACGATTTGAACCACAAGATCTCTTGGGAAGTTTCATCATGGTTTTTGACCGGCAGCATATACTTTCAAGTGTGAGAAAAACAAGAAAACCTAGCTCATTACTTTACAGGGAAACACTATTGTGGTATCAGGAGAAAGAGGAAATTCTTCTAGTTCAACGCTATATTGCAGATCAAATGCTAAAACTCCCAGTCTCCTCTTCTTCAAACTAAGGAATGCAGTGGTTATCTTTAGCTATCATGGGATTAAAAGAAACATGATGGGGTCTGGACAGAACCTGGTTCAGTTCCCAGCACCCACTTGTTAGTTCATAGTCATTAGTGACTCCAGTTCCAGGGAATTAGATACCAACTTCTCACCTCCTCAGACACCAGGCATGCACTCAGTGCACATATGTAAAGCACAAGGCCACGTCTCCTCTTGGCGCTATTCACTACACACTACAGTAAGTGCCTATACTACGTTACTGTTCGCGAGTCTCGGGCAAGCCTAGAGGTTGACACACACACAGACAGAGAGACAGAGCCACGGGGACACGGGTCATCCTTGAATTACCCAAGAATGTCCCTTTTACTATGTTCCAGGGCAGCTTTTATAAGGATCCTTAACTGATAGCCACACCGCAGCCAAACCCACCAGAAACCACTTCCCTGCCATCAGGAACTCCTGAGGGTCTCATGCTCAGAGCAGCTGCAAACACAGGAAGGCAACTTGTTTTGTTCAGAGCAGCTGCAAGCATTGGAAAACAAGTTGTTTACAGGAAATTCAGGGTATGGGGGTCCACAGCCCCCACACACATACACACATGCAGGCAAAACACTCACACACATATAAAATGAATAAATCCAAATTAAAAAAAGAAATTTGAAATGACAATACCACTTAGATATGTTTCAGGTGGGCAGAATAATCTACAATGTTGTATCATCACAGTATTTTTCTCTGTCTCTGTAATCATTTTTTCATGCTGATGGGTCTTGCTACATTCTGCCATGCTCTCCTAAAGATGGTAAGATTGTATTCTAAATCCCGGAAGAGCAGAGGCCTCATTTCCCACCAAGCTTGGGATGGCTGGAGTAAAGAGAGACCCAAGAAGCCATAGGTCAGGAAATACCAGCTACCTATGGAACAGGTAACTCTTATGAAAAGAAAAAAATTACAGTCCTGGACTGAACTAAAACTGGAAAATAGTAACTTTACAGTAGAGAAATCTGGTGGGCATCACTAACGATGAGACAAGCCGTATCCCTGGAATCGAGTAAGACAAGACTATCTTCACACAATAGTCTGTCAAAATGCATAACCAGATAAAATCCTGAGAATGCATTGGGGAAGTGCAACAAACTGCTATCTGCAAAGCAAATGCCAGGACAGTCTGTCTACTCATCTGTCTGTCTGTCTGCTTGTTACTTTTTGTTTTGTTGGGTTTTTTTTGTTTTTGAGTCAAGGTGGTTAACCTGGAACTCACTTTGCAGATCAAGGCAATTCTTTTACCTCTATTCCTGAGTACTGAGATCACAAATGAACACTACACATGTGGCCCTAAACTCTTTTTAAAAATAGAATAAGTGTCATGTAATAAAAAGAGAAATCAAGGGCATGTACAAATTAGAGACAAAGACTTCAAAAAGGAAAACAAGAAACATACATCCAACGATTTTTCTCTATGTATAAAATGTATGGTGGAAGAAGAGAAACATCAAATAGTAAAAAAACTATCATTGGTGACTGAGAATAGGTACAGGTCTTTGCTGTGTTCTTCTAAACCTTCTGTAAGTCTGAAATTATTCCAAAATAACTTCTATTGTTTTGTTTTGTTGCTGTTGTTATTTTTTTTAAGGTTTCCAAAATATTTTTTTTCTTTTACTGAAAATAGACTTTTCTTATACAATATATTCTGTTATGGTTTCCCCTCCCCCAACTCCTCTCAGATTCCTCTCACCTTCTCTTCCATTGGAATCCACACTCTTTCCATCTCTCCTTAGAAAACAGACAGATATCTAAATAATAATAATAATAATAAAGTAAAGTAGAAGTAAACAGAAGGAAACGAGTCAAAGAAACGGCATGAGATGCACATGTAGATGCAGAAACACACAGGTTTGGACGTACAGGAAAATGTACACAAACCTAAAAATTGGAAGCTATAATATATATACAAAAGACATGTAGTTTGAAAAAGAAAACCCCTGTCAAAACCTTAGGATACAAAGAACCTCCAAAGATATCATGGAGTGTGTTTTGTGTTGGCCATCTACGGATGGGCATGGGGCCTGGCTTAAGCGTGGTTTGTATTGCCGGTGAGACTCTGTAGGAGAAAACTGAGTTTCATTTGCGAATAGTTATCAATTGGAAAGAGCTTCTGGGTTAGGGATGGGGAACTTGTGTCTACTTCTCCTCTAATGCTGGGACCCCATCTGGCACAGACCCACTCAGGTCTTGTGTATGCTGCCACAGTCTCTGTGAGCTCATGCATGTCAGCCTGCTGTGGTTAGAAGGCCTTGATTCCTGAGTGTGCTTTTCTCCCTCTGTTCTTAGCAATCTTTCTGACTCCTCTTCCCCAAGATTCCCTGAGCTGTGAGGGGAGGAATTTGATGGAGACACTAGGAGTAGTATTGCAAGGCCTCTTGCTCTCTGAATATTGTCTAGATGAGGGTCTTTGTTCCTATCTATGGCGGGAGGAAGCTACCCTGATGACTGCTGAGCAAAGAATAATTTATGAGTATAGCATAATGTCATTTAATGGAACAGTAGTATTTGGTTTTCCTCTAGGTTCCTGCTCTATCTGGTCTCCTGTCTGTTGTGGAATATTAGTTTAAGATGTGTTACATTTGTTTATGCGGTGGAATGTTTGTTTTTCATGATGCAAAGATGTGTTGCATTTGTTTAACTCTGAAGCTCTTTTACTTTGCCTGTCTAAAACACCTGTTTGGTCTAATGATGTGGGATTCCCCCTCTGTATGCTGTGAATATGTTTTATTGCCATTGGTTAATAAAGAAGCTGTTTTGGCCTATGGCTGGGCAGAATATAGCAAGGCAGAAAATCCAAGCAGAGACAGAGGAGGAAAGAAGGCGGAGTTAGGAAGATGCCATGTAGCAGCTGAAGGAGAAAGGTGCTATGTAGCCCCAAGAATCAAGAGGTAACAAACCATGAGCCTCATGGTAAAATAGAAAGCAATAGAAATGGGTTAATTTAAGATGTAATAGCTAGCTAGGAATATGCCTAAGCCATTGGCCAAACAGTATTGTAATTAATACAGTTTTTGTATGATTACTCGGGTCTGGATGACTGGAAAATGAAAGAAACGTCTTTGCTTACAGTCTAATAAAGAGCTGAGTGGCCAATAGCAAGGCAGGAGAGGGATAGGCGGGGCTTCCAGCCAGAGAGAATAACTAAAAGGAGAAAAATAAAAGAGAGAAGAGTGAGAAAAGGAGATGAGGATGCTGGGCCAACCACCCAGCCAGCCACGGAATAAGGTCATCATTGTAGGTTGAAGGATTTGTAGTTGGGCTGGTGTTTACCTTTCTCCTTTGGTAGTGTATGGAGCGCCTTCTAGGACCATGGACATTAGTTCACAGGAGTAGGGGATTTAGGTAGGCAGCAGCTCAGCTTCTCTGCGTTCCATGTTTTGTGTAGATGTTGTCTTCAGCCGTAGAGCCTTACTGACAGTTTATGGAGAGCAATCAATAGCCTTGGCAACAATCTGGGTTGATTGGAGGTTCCCATGGGGCCCCTTTGGCCAACAACTTGATTGGCTATAACCCATATCTGGCCCTGGAAGCTTCATTTTGGTGGGACTCTGTCACCCCCATTATTTGGTGATTTCATGCCTTCATAGAGGTTTGCATTTTTGGAAGCATCTACTGTATTAGCTTTCTTTATGACCCCCCCAAATGGCCCTAGTTTTGGTTGTCCATCACCTTATTCTCTACTCAACTCTCTCCTCCTTTTCCCTCCCCATTTGATCCCATTTCTGCCCCTCACCCATTCGTACATAGCTATCTATTCAATTGCCCCTTCCTGGAAAGAACCATCTCCACCATTTCCTTATTCTGTACCTAACCTGGATTGTAGCTTGCTCATCAATGACTTAACAGAAAACATCCACATATAAGTAAATACATACCATATTTGTGTTCTGGGCCTGCATTACCTCATTCAAGATATTTTTTTTTCTAGCTCCATCCATTTACCTGTGAATTTCATGATTCTATTTTCACCTGGGAAATATTTTATTGTGTAAATGTTTATCGATTCATCTATTGGTGGACATCTAAGCTTTTTCTAATTTCTGGTTATTAGGAATAGAGTAGCAATGAACATGGTTGAGCAAGTGTCTTTTGTAATAGGATGTAGAGCCCTCAGGGTATATGCCAAGAGTGGTATAGCAGGAACTTAAGTAGATTAATTCCCAGCTTCCTGAGAAACCACCACACTGATTTCCATAGTAGCTATACAAGTTTGCACTCCCATCTCAATGGACGTATGTTCCCCCTACTCCATATCCTTGCCAGCATGAGCCATCATTTGCTTTATTGATTTTGATTATTTTGACTGGCATAAGACGAAATCTCAGAGTAGTTCTGATTTGCATTTCCCTGATGACTAAGGATGCTGAGCATTTTTAAAAAGTGCTTTTTTGGCCATTTGAATTCCCTGAGTTCTCTGTTTAGATCTGGATCCCACTTTTTAATTGGGTTGTTTTCTTGATGTCCAGCTTTCTTTTCTTTTTTTAGTTCTTTATATATTTTGGATATTAGACCTCTATTGGATGTATGGTTGGTAAAAATGTTTTCTCATTCTACAGTCTATCACTTTGTCCAAATGATGGTATCCTTTGCCATACAGAAGCTTTTCAGTTTCATGAGATCCTGGTTGTTAATTGTTCTTAGTGCTTGTGTTATTGGTTTTCTGTTCAGGAAGTACTGTCAAGACTTTCTCCTGACTTCTCTTCTAATGATTCCATAAAGCTACCCATATGTTGAGGCCTTCGATCCATTTGGAATTGATCTATTTGCAGTCTACTGCAGTTTGGCCAGCACTATTTGTTAAAGATGCTGTCTTTTTCTTTTCCAGTATGTATTTCTGACTTTTATAAAAATTAGGTGTCTAGGGCCTGCAGAGATGGCTCAGTGGTTAAGAGTACTGTCTGATCTTCCAGAGGACGTGGGTTCAAGTTCCAACAGCTGTCTGGCACCTTACAACTGCCTATAACTCTTCCTCCAAGGGATTCGACGCCCTCACACAGACATGCATGCAGGCAAAATACCAATGCACATAAAATAAAAATAAAAATTAGATGTCCATAAATGTATGTATTTATGTCAGGGTCTTCAACTTGGTTCTATTAACCAATATGTCTATTTTTATGCCAATCCATGCTGATTTTATAACCATATATCTTAAGTGCAATTTGAGATTGGGGATGGCAATATCTCCAGCAGTTCTTTCAATATTTAGAATTGTTTTAGATATCCTGGGTTTATTTTGTGTACCTATATGCTGCTGAAAATTATCCTTTCAGGTTATGTGAAGAATTGCATTGGAATTTTGAGGGGATTGCATTGACTCTGTAGATTGCTTTTGGTAGGATAACCATTTTTTACTGAATTAATCCTTTTTTTGTCTCTTATACTGTTAATTTGTATCTTCTCTAGAGAGAAGTTAATTTTAGCTCATTTGGCTAAGGGTTTGTCCATTTTATTGATTTCCTAAAAGAAACAACTCTTTGTTTTATTGACTGTATTATTTCATTGTTCTTTCTGTCTTACTGATATCAGCCCCATGTTTGATTATTTCTTGCTGTCTGCTCCTTTTGGTTGTTATTTTTTTGTTGTTATAGAGCTTTCAGGTATGATGTTAAATTACTAATATGAGGTTACTCTGATTTTATTTTTAATGTAGGCAATTAGTCCTATAAACTTGCATCTAAGAAATGACTTCGTTCTGTACCATACGTTTGGATCTGTTATATTTTAATTCAGTTCTGTAAAGTTTTTAATTTCTGTCTTGACCCATTTTTCATTCAGCAGAGAGTTGTTCAATTTGCATGAGTTTGTAAGCTTTCTGTTGTTTCTGATATGCAGCTGTAGACTGTGGTGGTCAGAATGTAAGGGGTTATTTAGATTTTCTTATATTTGTTGAGACCTGCTTGCCATCCAAGTAAGTGGCCAATTTTGGAGAAAATTCCATGAGGTACTGAGAAGGTATATTCTTTTGTGTTTGGGTGAAATGTTCTGTGAATATCTGTTAGATGTATCTGGTTTATAATGTCCAGTGAGGGTCAATATATGATTTTCAGTGTAGTAGTGTTTCTTTTACAAACTTAGGTGCCCTTTTGTTTGGTGCACAGATGTTAAGAATTACAATGTCCTCTTGGTGAATTTTTCCTTCGATCAGTATGTAGTTTTTATGATGATATTTTGTTTGTGCTTTAACAAATAAAGCTTGCCTGAAAATCAGAGTGGAGAGCTAGTCACAAAGTTAGCCATACAGGCCAGAGAGTGGTAGCACCCACCTTTAATTTTAGCATTTAGGAGGCAAAGACAGAAGGATCTCTGAATTCAAAGCCACATTAGGTCCACGAGACTGAGTCAGTCTAAAAGAGAAACAGAGCCAAGCAGGGGTAGCTCACACCTTTAACCCCAGCACTAGGGAGGTGGAGATGGAAGTGATATGGCCAGGGGGAGAGAAGACTATAAGGCGGGAGGAGACAGGAGCTCAGGATTCAGTCTGAGGTTTCCTGGAGAGTGCATCTCAGTCTGAGGACTCATTTCAATCTGATGTTGGGGTAAGAACTAGTGACCGGCTGCTCTGCTTCTCAGATATTTCAGCTTTTGCTAATATCTGACTCCAAGTTTTTATTATTAAGACTAATTAGATTTGCACTAAAAGGAGTCTTCTCTATCTCTTCTGATTAGTTTTTGGTTTGAAGTCTACTTGTCAGATATTAAAATGGCCCCATTGGCTTGCTTCTTTGGTCCATTTGCTTGAAATATCTTTTTCTATTTTTTTTTTACCCTGAGGTGATGTGTGTGTGTATGTATACATATACTTTTTTTTTTTTTGATGCAGCAGCAGAAGGTTGAATCCTGTGTTTGAATCCAACCTGTTTTCTGTGTCTTTTTACCTGGGAATTGAGACCATTGAAGCAATGTTTTTTGATTCCCATTATTTTGTTTTTGTGTTGTGGGTTTATTTCCTGAGTTTTGATTTTCTGACCTGATATTATTTATTCCTTGTGTTTTCTTGGGCATGCTAAACTTCTTCAGGTTGAAGTTTTCCTACTAGCACCTTCTCTATGGTTGGGTTTGAGGATCAATACTGCTTAAATTTGGTTTTATTTTGGAATGTCTTTCTTTCTCCACAGTAGTACCATAGTTTTGCTGGGAATCATAGTCTGGACTGGCATCTGTGGCCTCTTAGAGTCTGTAGCACATCTGTTTAGGCCCTTCTGGCTTTTAGAGTTTCCACTGAAAAATCCGGTTTTATTCTAATAAAAGAGCATTGTATTCACTTACATGTTATTTGGTCTTATTCCCTTGTATCTTTTAATATTCTTTCTTACTTCTGTACTTCAGTTTTTGATCATTATATATCACGAAGAATTGCTTTTCTTATCTATTTGCTGCTCTGTATGCTTTTTGTACCTCAACATGCATCTCCTTCTTTAGGTTAGGAAAATTTTCTTCTATGATTTTGTTGAAAATATTTTCTGTGCTTTTGACCTGGGTTTTCTCTTCTTGCTCTATCCCTACTATTCATAGATTTGGCCTTTTCATAGTGTTCTGGATTTCCTGGATTCCTGGAAATTTTACACTTAATATTTTCTTTGAGGGAGGTATCCAGATCTTCTATCTTATCTTTAATACCTGAGATTCTCTCTCTTTTATTTTATTGATGAGGCTTGCTTCTGAGATTTCCGTTCAAGTTCCTATTTTTTTTCATTTCCTATTTTTCCCTCAGTATGGGCTTTCTTTATTGATTCCATTTTCACTTTTATTTCTTAAACAGTTTTCTTCATTTCATTCCATTGTTTGTATTTCATAGATTTCATAATGTCCTTGAGCCTATCCACAGCAGCTATTCTGAAGTTCTTGTGCCTCAGCTGGGCTGCTGTTTTTGGGGACTGCTGTAGTAGGGTTGCTGGACTCTAGTGGAGACATGTTGTCTTGACTGTTATTGTCTGTGTTTTTATGTGAGAGTCTAGGCACCTCTGGTTTTGAGGTGAATGTAATTTAGGTGTTGTGTTTGTTCGGTTGAGTCTTCCGTTCCTTGAATCCTGTTGCCCTCTCTGGTTCTTTGGAGAGTGTGATGGCTATGGATCACCTGCCGAGGAATGCTTCTGAGATTCTCCTAGGTGTTACCACTGGGAGTTCCTGGTAGAATATGTGTCTAAGTTGGGAGCTGATTCTAAGGAATGGGGATGGGCTAGAAGTGGGGAGGAGGGAGAGTGAAGATCACCTCCCTGATTCCCTGTGGATGGCTGGTTATCCCCTTGCCTCGTTTTCCTGAGTGCTGAGATTAAAGACGTGTACCACCATGTCTGGCTTCAAAATGAGAAGTTTTCAAAGACAGGGTCCAGATCAAATGGAATTACAGGAGGGTTTCAGAGACTTCCAGCTAAAGACCCTGGTAATAGATAAGCACCTGTTTCCTGATCTAGAATCGTAGAGAACTGTTGAGAGAATTAGATAAAGGCATATGCACACAGGGGGTTTGAAGGTTTAAAATAAAATATACTCTGTTTCTTAGTTACAAACAAGAGTCTGACATTGAAGATGGCTTCATAGATGGCTGTCAGATCAGCCAAGCGATGCCTAATGTATCCAAAGAGCATAACTTAAAAACATTTTAGGTTGTTTTCAGCTGTCAACTTCCTATCCCGAGTAGGTTCCCTTACCAGACTTTCATAACCTAGCTTACATAACCCGTGTGCATTTTATGAGCACCTCAGTACCAAGTTGGGATAGAGATACAGGGAGTGAAATGCTTGCTATATAAGCATGAGGACTTGAGTTTGGATCACTGGCACAGACATAAAAATCCATAGCAACACACATCTGTAAGCCCAGTACGAGATTATAGACACAGGAAGATCCACAAAGATCACTGGTCAGGCAGGTGATCCGGATCTGTGAACTCAGTGTTCAGGGAGAGCCTCTCAGAAACTAAGGTGGGTGAGCTATGGTGGTGCACACCTTTGATCCCAGTACTCAGAAGACAGAGGCAGGCAAATCGTTCTGAGGTCCAGAATGGTCTGGGATATGTGGAGAGACCCCATCTCTCTCTAAAACAAAACAACCTGAAAAACTAAAGTGGTAGCTCGGCATGGTGTTGCATACCTTTAATCCCAGCACTCTAGAAGCAGAGACAGGCAGACCTCTGTGAATTTGAGGCCAGCTTTGTCTATATAGCAAATTCCAGCCCAGCCACACAGGTACGTAATGAGACCCTGTCTCAAGAAACAACACAAACAAAAAGGTAAAAAGAAAAGTTGGAGAGCAAAAGAAATATGGAAACAGCATCCGTGAACCACTGGTCTCTAACACATCACATACGCTTATGCAAGAGCACACTTACAGTGGCTCCTTCCCTCAATCGCTGCCTTATTATCATCATACTTATGTTTTTACTTTTCCTTTAAAATGTTTTACTTGCTGAACTTTCCCCTATACCCAAACAAAATGTTCCGTGGAGCCTCTCCCAATGGCTTTCATCCCATTTGTTCTTGATACATTTGCAAAAAGATGGTTTATGTGGAGTGGAAAAAGTCTGGCTGCAAGGGATTTTATCCCTCCCCCAAGGCCAGACACAATTCTTTACTTTAGTCTTTGTTTTCTCAGGTTCCATTTCTTTGAAGTCCTGTAGCTCCCTGATGCTTCTGCTAGCTCGCATTGGTGTAGCCCTCCTGGCAGTGGGAACAGCCACTGTCACCCTGAATCAACACTAAACCCTCTTCTCACTGATTACTTCCGTCTCTCCTGCTACTACTCCCCACCCCTCATCCCCTCACCTTTCTGGGTACTCTCTCAGTTTTACTCTATAACCAGATCATCTGTTTACAGATTTGTAACGGTTATTTTTCAAAAGTCTCTCCAGGAATGCCAGATGACAATCGCATGACCACAATCGCAGCTGATGAAATTAAACTCTCCTCCTGATAAATTACCAGAGGACCTCCCTCTTCAATGGACCTGGAAGTACCCCGCCTGACAGCAACCCTCTTCACCTCAAGTGTCTTTTGCCTGTAATGAGGCAAACGAGGGAGCAGGAGAAAGCTCTTAAAATATAGAATTCTCAGGTTCCATCCTCAGAATGCTTCAGGAGGTCTCTGGAGGTAGCTTTGCTAACGCGTGCCACTTTTAGCCGGTATTGTTTTTCTCCCAGGGGACGCAAGGCTTTAACGAACAGTATTTAACCTGAACAGTCCCACAATACCACACCCCTGGGGACTCTACCAGCACTTCCTGTCTCCAGGCTCTTGGCCAAGACTTCCTCAGGCAGCTCCCTTTCTGCAACAGACAAATCCTGCTGTAGCCAACACTCCTTTGAGCTTTAGTCCTTTGGCCTCTTACTCTTTTAAGTTCTACTAAAATTAAAATGTTGCTTGCAGTATTCTTGCTCATTGTATACTGTGATGGAAACATCCACACAATTTGGATAGACACGTGACAATCTAAATAAGACTTTGTTATTGATCTTTTTGAGAATAAATTAAACAAGTGCTTTTATTTGCTGTGCTGTAAATTCTAGACTGGACACTATTTTAAAGGCAGGTTTTATTTTTTAATTTGTATATATTTGGTTTTTCATCTTTTATATGTGCAAGTGCACACATTGTGAACCACAATGTGTGTGTGTGTGTGTGTGTGTGTGTGTGTTACTTCTCTCCTTCAAGTGCTAGGACTACAGATAGAGACCTCCATGATGTGGAATAATCTTTTCATATTCTGTGAAGGCATGTTGCTCTTTTGGTTAAATAAAGAGCTAAATGGCCAATAACTAGGCAGGAAGAGGTGAGTTGGGACTTTTAGAGAGAGAGAGAGAGAGCTTGCTGGGATGAACAAGGGCAGAGTCACCCGGAGATGCAGGGAGAAGCAAGATGAACATGTCATACCAAGGAAAAGTGAGTCACATGGTAGAACTTAGATAAGGGTTAAGTTAAATATGGGTTAATTTAAGTTGTAAGAGCTAGTTAGTAAAGAGCCTAAGCGATCAGCCAAACATTTATATTTAATTATAAGTCTCTGTGTGGTTATTTGGGAACTGGATGGTGGGACGGGAAATTACGTCCACACATATTTATTAGAGGCACTTCTGATACCTGTATTTGATAGAATACAAACTTAAATGCAAGTAGGCAAATGTAACTATATTTTATTATATTTATTTATTTAAATTTTTGCTGCTATGTCCCTTTCAAGGCAGCCTGCTCCAATCTCTCTAGAATATTCTCTTCACATTGTTCTGCTTCACTTTGGCAAGTAAAAATAAGCTTAAACTGCCAGTGTCTTCCAGCTAAACTCTTCCCTTCAAAAAGAAACAAGAAGAAACTTCCCCCTGGTAATGTATTTGAGGACTTTGATAAGTTTTGATGAGCTAAGATACTGAACTTTATCTCCTGCCTACTCTTGCTTTTCCTTTTTAATTTTTTTTTTTTTTGGTTTCAAGTGTTTTCTTTTTCTCTTTTTTGTTTTTGCTTTGTTTGTTTGAGACAGAGCCTTATGCTGCCTTAGCTGGCTTCAGACCATATCTAACAAAGGGTGATCGTGAATGCCTGCCTCTGCCTCCCGAGTGCTGGGATTACAGACCTATGCACTACACCCATCTTATCTTGCTGTTTGTAATAAGATTTGGCCATGCCAATAAATACACAGCTCCCTTCATCCACTCTGAGGATTCAGCATCTTCTAGACTTTTCAGTTGTTCACAGTATTTTATTTTATTTTGGTTTTCCGAGACAGGGTTTCTCTGTAGATTTGGAACCTGTCCTGGAACTAGCTCTGTAGACCAGGCTGGTCTCAAACTCACAGAGATCCGCCTGCCTCTGCCTTCCTAGTGCTGGGATTAAAGGCGTGCACCACCACCTTTTTGTTTGTTTGTTTGTTTTACAGTATTTTATTACTTGAAAGCATATGGTATATAGTCCTTTTGTATGTATTATGAGATGTGCAAGTATTTATAGGATGAATTCATAGAACTACAATTACCAAATCAGAAAATATGTGCATTTATACACACCTGATCGTGACGGGTGTTCTCAACACACCCTCTGGCCAGATTATGACACCTGCTTCACCACATAATTTGACCTTAACCAGTCTATAGATGAAATGCAGTGTTTCTGTGGTATGGAGTATTTTTGTTTGCTTTGTTTTAGCTATAGTATATATATGTATATATATTTTATTGTTGTTTGGAGACAAGGCTTCACTCTGTGGTAGTCCAGGCTGACCTAAAATTCAGAATCCTCCTGCATCATCTTCTTAAATTCTGGAATTATGGGCACACACTACCACACCCTAGGATTATGGGCACACACTACCACACCTGATGCAGAATCAAGGATCTTTCCATCACTTCCAGCTGACAAGATGGCTCAGCTGGTAAAGCTGCTTGCTTTCAAAACCAACAACCTGCACTTGATCCTCAGAACCGACATGGTGGAAAGCCCCAACTTGTCATCTGACCTCCACGCATGTCTACCTTGACATGTGTGTGGGAGTGGGCATGCACACACAGAATAAATTAGTAAATGTAATAAAAATTTAAATATTTTAAAAAAGAAGAATATTAGTTTAAAACATCCAAGGTCCATTCATTGCTTTAGACAGGAAGATTTTAACTTCTTTTAAAAAGGTTTATTTTTATGTGTGTGTGAATATATGCCATGTTTGAGCATGTTTTTGAAGGCCAAAAGAAGATATTGTATCTTTTGGAACTGAAGTTACAAGCACTTGGCTATGAGTTACAGGTTTGACCTTCTAGAGGTGAGTTATAGGCAATTATGACTTAGACTCAAGTCCTCTGGAAGAGCAGCCAACCCTCTGAGCTCTGGTGCTATCTCTTCAGTCCCAAGTTTTAATTTTTTTTTTTTTATGGAACTGAAATCAGACCCAGAACCTCAAAAATTCTATGCTTTTATATCAAAAGCCAGAGTATCTTCCAAAAGAGAAAAAAGAATTTCCAACTTCTCTTGAAAAATCTGACATCTAGCGACTCTGGGCCTATCTGACAAGTGAATGGTGACTCTCTGCATAGACTAGGTATGTATCCCACAACGGGCAAACATAATTCCTCCTGGATCCTGGAGAGTGATGTGAGCATCACCTTCCAGCACAGTCCCATGTTCTAACCTCTGTGACGTTTCTGCTGGAGAGAAGGAATCAAAGTGTGAGAAGAGTGGACAAGCAGAACTGAAAATGTTATTGACTGCCTAGATATCCCACGTTTGCATTCTTTTTCTTTTTCTTTTCTTCCTCCTTCCCTCCCTCCCTCTTTTCCTCTTGCTTTCTTAGAACTGAGGGTTTATGTGCAAGGTCCCGTACACACTGACGCTGACTCAGAACTGCAGACCCTTATTTATTTATTTGTGTGTTTGTTTATTTATTTATTTTTGATGTTTTTGGGACAGGGCTTCCTCTGTAACAGCCTTGGCTGTCCTGGACTCACTCCGTAGACCAGGCTGGCCTTGAGCTCACAGAGATCCGCCTGCCTCTGCCTCCCAAGTACTGGGATTAAAGATGTGTGCCACCACCACCCAGCCCTTTGTGACATTTATAATGACGAATACAAAACTTTTAAAACTAAAAGAGAAGTCACTTTCTCCAATATCTAAAATATTTGCGATATCACATTGAAACTAATTTGAGTTATAAAATTAGTTGACTTTTCAAAGTCCACTAATAGTAGCTGCCTCAGAGGTAAGTGTGAAAGACAGAAACCCTGATTGTCCACACCCAGTGGGGAAGAACAAGTAAGGCTCTATAAGTCCCTACCCTGCCTCTTGACCTCTCAGGCTCCAGTAGCACCTGGAGCTCAGACTTCAGACATACAACTAATTTCATCTGCGGTGACAGTCTTCAAGAAGGCATTCGGCGTTACCACAAGAGACATCTGCACTGATTCGACACAAAACAACCACAAATCATTCTAGAGTGCAGCTTTCCAAAAACAAAGCTGTTCTTAAAGAGAATGATGTCATAATGAGGCCGTATATCAGGGACGATTGCCCAACATGTGGCCTGTGGATATTAAGCTCATTACAGGTTTTATATGACTCACCACGGTTCCAGTTGCTGGACAGTGTCTTGGGTGTACATTGGCAATGGATTCTGCAGCACATAGAACATTCTGGCACCCTTTGTTCATAAACCATTGCAGATTTCCCCGTGTCTCACTTTGTTTTCCATGGCGTTATCCCAGAATTCCCCTGAGGGTAGCGGAGCTTCCCTCTGCACGCACGCATCCAGCTGTGTCCTCTGTTGGCTTTCTTCTGTCCACCTGCACTTCACGTCTTACCTGTTAAGACTGACGGACGGTTGTGTTGCAGAAATCACCAAATGAAACCAAAAGCGTAAGTATTCTGGTTGTCTCACTCAAGTCGTATCAGAACGAGGACCCAGCCTACGTTCTGTCCTGTTTCCAAGGCTCTCCGTCCCCTATTTAAAAAACATCAATTTCCTCAGCCTTGCAATCAAAGTTCTTCATCCATCCTAGCCATTCTCTCAAGATTTGCTCGTGATTTTCCCAAATTACTGTTCCATAAAATTGATTTTGTGAGTTCAGTTCTGTTTTTACAAAAAGATTTGAAGATTTAGCCCCAGTACTTCAGAATGAGTCCGTATTTAGAAAAAGTTTTTTTTTTTTTTAACAGAAGTAATTAAGAATGAGGTCATTAGCATGGGCCCTAATCCAATATGGCCTGTGTCTTTTACTATACAAGGGAGAAACTTGGACACAAAGACAGCAAGAACAAAAGGGAGGTTATATGAAGCCAGAAGAGGTAAGGAAGGGTTTCCCCCATGACTTCCATTGCTAGCAGCAGCAGGGCTGAAGTTGTTTCAGGCCACCCAGTTCTGAGCACATTTAGCTGCCCAAGGAATGCAGTTGCCAAGGAAAATCAAGCTTCTGATAGTATTGTTTCCTCTACCCCTATTTATCTCCCTTGCTTTTTCCTCTTAAATCCTACCCATCTTTTGTTGTTTGTTTGTGACATGGTTTCTTGTAGCCTGTGTTGTCTTTGAACTCTCGATCCCTCTACCCTCCTCACCAAGTGCTAGGATTACAGGCATTAGCCACCAAGCCAGGAAGGAATGATTTTTTTTTTTAAAGGGACAATGTCAAGGAAGTAAGATATGACACAACTTCTCAAATGTAGAGGGAGACAGACATGTTACAGACAGAAGCCTTACAATTTTAAGATCATCCCCAGCTGACTGGGCAGTGGTGGTGCACGCCTTTAATCCCAGCACTCAGGAGGCAGAGGCAGGTGGATGTCTGTGAGTTTGAGACCAGCCTGGTCTCTACAAATCGAGTTCCAGGACAGTCAGGGCTCTGATCCTGTCTTAAAAAAATGGAGCGAGAGAGAATATAATCCCCAGTCACACAGAGATCAAGGCCAGTCCAAGCAATGTGGAACCCTGTTTAAATCCAAGCTCCAAAACATTCCTCAAACCCTGAGATCCTGTATGATGTTTTGTGTTCTTGATGCTTGATAACTGTGATGGTGTTTGGCTGATGAGATTGCATGTATGCTCAAACTATACTCTAAATAGAATGTCATGAATGTGGATAACTCCTCTGGTGAGGTGAGCAATGAACTCTGCTTAGAAATTCAGTGAGACTTTCTAAAAACATTAATAACTCACTGCATACTCTTTTTTAAAAGTATTTATTTATTTATTTAGTGTGTATGGATGTTTTATTTGTATGTATGTCTGTGCAGCATGTGCATGCCTCTGTTTGAGAGGGTCAGAACATGGCATATAATGGTCTGGACCTGGAGTTATAGGTGTTTGTGAGCCAGCACTTGGGTGCTAAGGACCAAACCCAGGTCCTCTGCAAGAACAACAGTGCTCATAAACACTGAGCTAGCTCTCCAGACTCTCTGTTCTTATATGTATTTTAAAAATAAAATTGCGTGGCTAGACATGGTGGTGATAACCATAATCTCAGCAAATGGTGCTGCAGCAGGAAGATCAGGAGTTTAAGGCCATACTGGGCTACATAAGATGCTGTTTCAAAAATAATGACTAACTAGCTAAGTAACTAACTAACTAAATAAATGGTGTGCTGGAAGATAACTCAGTGAGTAGTAAACTGCTTGCTGCTCAATCATGAAGAACTGAACTGTGTCCCCAGAACCCATGTGAAAATATCCAGGAAACAGTGCTGAGGGTTTGTAATGCTAGCACCTGGGAGGCACAGATGGCCCAATCCCTAGAACTCACTGGCCAACCAGTCTAACTATTAGGCCAATTCCAGGCCAGAGAGATAACCTATCCCTACATGGATGGCATCTGAGAAATGACACTCAGTTCTGTCTTCTGACCTACATACTCACACAGATATATACACATAAGCCCACACATATGCACTTATATACACAGGCACACATGTACACGCAAACACACATAGACAAAAAAAATCAGAAAACAATGAACTAGAGAAAGGAGGAAATAAAACTGGAATCAGAATATGAAACCAATGTTTATCTCACTTTTTAAATTGATATTTAAATTGCTTAATAATTTCTATATTTAAATAATTGCTTAAAACATTTTTACTGAGTATATAATATCCCATTCATATGCTTATCCTATAATTTATTCAACAATTTTAGTTACTGTCATCTATTTGTAATCTTGTTTACTAGGATTAACATTTAAATTTTCTGTTGTTTTTATATTTACTTTGTGTTTATAAGCACAGGCATGCCGTGCGCATGTGTGGAAGTCAGTAATTTGCAGGAGCTATTTCTCCCATCCCACCATATAAGTTACATATCTCAGGCTTGGTGACAAACACCCTTATCCACCAAACATCTGACCAGCCCTGTTACGGTCATTTAGCTGGTAGTCATCCAATCAATAATTACAGGGAGTAAAAGCGTTGTCCTGGAAGCCTTGAAAAATAAACAGTAGTAACCGTTTGTCTCCTAAGTTTTCAGGAAGAGAACCTGTCATGTAACCTTCAGAGCATCTGTGATTCTTTTCTTGAGTACTTTCTGGAAAAGGAGTGAGTTAAATAATAGGATGTATTTGTGCTCCTAACATGAGACACTGATTTTCTTTTCATAACTGATTATTTTGATTTAAAGTTCCATGTGCAGCATATAAAAAACTCCTATCATGATATGCTTTAAATATTTCTGAATGTTTAATTGCTGTAATGGTCAAGCTGGCTATTATATTTGTTATAAATTTTTATTATCATAGTCAACCAAAAGTTCTTCATTCCTTTAAAGTCTATTTATTTAATTTCATGTGTATGTGTGTTTGGGTCTGTGAGTGCATTCCTGGGAGTGTTAGGAGATATGAGATACCCAGCTTCTTATACAAGTACCAGACTCCCATAACTCCTGATTACACAGCATGCACTCCTAACTGCTGAGCCATCTCTTCAGCCCTGATAGTCCATCACATTTTTAAACATCTAAGGTAAAATGTGTATATTAGTGATTTATATTTCGTGAAAGTCCTGCTTCAGCTCTTTGGCCATTTTTCTATTGTAATATCAGCATTTTTTTTTTGATGGAGAAAGATGTTAGTAAGTAGACTTTTCTTCTATCTTAGATTTGGGTTCAGGTTTTTTTGGGTCTGGGTTACCTCACTCAATATGATGTTTTCTAGCTCCATTCATTGGACTACACAGTTTCCTAACCTCTTAGACCCATTTCCACATCACTCCTCCTATCCAGAGAAGCATTTTGGTGGCATTAGCAATAGGGAAAGGATGCTTCCCTAGTTTGCTTTATAGTGCTGTGATAAAACATGACCAAAAGCAACTTGGTTGAGGAAACGGTTTGTTTAAACTTAGACTTGATAGGCTGTCACTGAGGGAAACCACGGCAGGAACACAGCTTACTGGCTTGCTTGCTGTCCATGGCTTGCTCATCTTGCTCTTTTATACAACCTGGGACCTTCTGCCCCTTTGTGGCATCACCCACACTGGGCTGGACCCTCCCACATCAATCATTAACCAAAAAAATTCCCCATAGACTTGCCTAAAAGCCAATATGATGAAGGCATTTTCTCAATCAAGGTTTTCTCTTCCCAGACGACTCTAGCTTGTGTCAGTTGATAAAAAGAAAATAAACAGTACAGTTGTCAACTTGATATACAAAGACATCACTAAAACTATAACCTTCCTTGCTTACCCCCAAAATGTCATGTTAACCACAATACAAAACATAACATAGTTTTAAAAGTTCCGCAGTCTTTACAACGCTCAGTCTCTTTAAAACATCCCATGTCTCTTTAAAACATCCCATGTCTCTTTAAAAGTCCAAAGTCCTCCAACTGTGGGTGCCTATAAAATTAAAAATAAATTAATTACTTTATTAGTCAAGAACAAAGAACTGGGGCTCATTCATAATTAGATCCAAGCAAAACCAAAATTCAAAAGAATAAGTAGCTGAGTGTTTGCTGTCTGGGACCCACCATTTTCTGAGCTCCAAAAGGCTCGGGTGTCTCCGCTTGTCTGACTCCATCCACAGCACACATAGCTTTGTCTCCTAAGTTCAGTCTCGCTCCAGTCCACAGCTACTGTCATCTTTGATGTGGTGTTTGAAAGAAAAGGATCCCCAAAGGAAGTGGCACTATTAGGAGGTGTGGCTTGTTAGAGTGGGCGTGGTCTTGTTGGAGTAAGTGTGAATCTGTGGAGGTGGGCTTTGAGGTCTCATACATGCTCAAGATACTACCCAGTGTCTGAGACCACTTCCTGTTGCCTGTAAGTCAAGATGTAGGACACTTGGCTACTCCTCCAACACCATGACTGCCTTCATGCTGCTTTGTTTCCCACCATGATGATAATGGACTGAACCACTGAAATATAAGCAAGCCTCCCAATTAAATGTTTTGCTTTATAAGAGTTGTTGTGATCATGGTGTCTCTTCACAGCAATAGACATAACTAAGATGCCTTGTGATAATGCTCTTGTACACTGTAAAGATATGTCACTCATATTGGTTTAATAAAATGCTGATTGGCTGCTGGGTGGTGGTGGTGCACACCTTTAATCCCAGCACTCTGGAGGCAGAGGCAGGTGGATCTCTGTGAGTTCGAGGCCAGCCTGGTCTACAAGAGCTAGTTCCAGAATAGGCTCCAAATCCACAGAGAAAACCTGTCTCAAAAAAAAAAAAAATGCTGATTGGCCAAGAGCCAGGCAGGAAGTATAGGTGGGGCAACCAGACTAAGAGAATTCTGGGAAGAGGAAAGGCAGAGACACACTGAGAAAAATACCAAGCCACATCGCTAAACATAGACAAGAGTTACGGATTAATTTAAGTTTAATAGCTAATTAGGAATAAGCCCAAGCAATAGGTCAACCAGTTTATAATGAATATAAGCCTTTGTATGTTTATTTGGGACTCAATAGGTGGGGGATCAGGCAGGACAGAACTTTCCATCTACACAAAGACACTTGATGTTCCATGCTTCTGGCATCTACAGTGAGCTGGAGTCACCACTGTAATGGAGTGTCATGAACCTCTCCTCTTCTCCCTTCAGGGGTTCCAAACCTGCCACACAGTATCAAATCTCCACTTCTCTCTGTGACTTCTTCATCTCTTCAAACCCAGCACTATAGAGGTGACACTTACACATTTCCAAGTTTAGCTACCAGTGTGAGGTGCCGATGTCCCTTCTGGACCATATCCTCTTTGGGCTGGCCGTGAGGAAACACTTCCCGGAGGATTTTTACCTCAGTGATGCTGTGTCCTCTGATCACCCATGATTCTTCCTCTAGGACTTCAGATGCACACCACCACATCTGCTTTCTCCTTCTTCTAACATATGTCGATTGGTATCTTCCAATAAGAAGAACCTACCTCTTCTCCCTCAATTATTAATTTATTCAAATGTGCCCACCTGTCTTTATTCCCTCTGTCTTTCTGTCCAGTCAAATGAAAATTCAGTAAAGCCGTGGAATAAGAGCAAATGCCATTTAAAAAGATAAATTATAAATAATTTTAAAAATTTTGCACCAAGGTGTAAAATCAAATAAGATAGTCAAACAACACCACCAGTGTTGATTGGGATGAGATGCAGAGCTAGGTGTAGTGGTGCACACAAGCCTGTAATGCAGAACCTGGGAAACTGAGGCAGGAGGGGCTTTAGTTCCAGCAGCCTGGTGTACAAAGTAAGCCCTTCTCTTAAATCAGAGGGGACAGGGGTCTGAGAGGAGGGGGATCCCTGGCCTGGGTGGACTTGAATTTCTTACTTTAAAATTCTTTTTTTTTGAGAATTTCATATATGAAATATATATTTACATCATTTCTTCCCCCCCTCCTCTTCTAAGCCCCCTCAAATGTATGACCTCTTCATCAATTATAAGTACAGGTGTGTGCATGTCTGTATAGATGTATGTATGTATATGTAAATACACACTGCTTTGACCATTGAGTGTTACTTACACATATATGTGTTTAGGACTGACCACTTGGTAGTGGATAATCTATCAAGGAGCTCATGCCTGGAGAAAACTAAGTGTCCATTCTCCAGAAACCATCAATTGCTTACAGGGGTTCACTTAGGAGTGGGGCCTTGTGAGAGCCTTTCTATCTATACAGCCACATCAACTGGTGTTGTCATGGTGCAGGTATTGTTTAGGTGACCATAACTAATGGTTTATTTTACTTTGAGACATTTTCTCTCCAACCAAAGTACTCACTGGTTTTTGAAGAATAATACAGCAAGCAAATTGCTGGGTTGAGAACTGGTGCCACCAAACACTTATACCTTAAGAAAAACTACCTCTGCACTCACTTCAGCAAAATACTTTGCAAAATAAGATGCCTTGATAACAAAGTTATATACATTGGAAATAAAAAAAAACCCTGTTTTTATGTAAAAGATAGAAGCATGGACTCTGGAAATGAGCCAGGTTTTCTCAATGAGCTACGGACAAGACATTAAACCTGTCTAGACATGATCTTCCACCTCTGAAATGTTTTTAACCCACCTCACTGAGAGATGCCAGACATTAATTAATGTACATAATGGGCTTGAGATCTGTGATTAAATGATTTTATCCTTGATTGAAAACAACTACTGAGGAGTAATAACCAGATGGAGGATGATGTGTAGTCAGTCCATGGAGAGAAGCACAGAGTAGTGAACAGACAGCAAGGACAGCAGAGGCCTGGGCAAAATTCTGCGTCATGTGCCAGTTTGGGTGCAATTTCTTCAAAGAATTCAGTAGAACACCTCAACTTATCAGCAAAGCGCTCTTCTTCCCTCCACTGAAGTCTTTTATTTCCTCTGTTTGTTTACACGTTTGTAGCATTTTGATGAGGCCTAACATACCTCTTCTCACACTGATTGTTTTTTAATTAATTTGCTTACGTTTAAAATTATTTATTTATTACAGACTTGCTCACTGTTCTGTTGCTGTGATGAAGCACTATAGCCAAAGAAACTTGTAAAAGGAAGTGTTTAACTGGGGCTTGCTTGCACTCTCAGAGGGTTAGTCTGTGATCATCTTTGTGGTGAGTGTGGCGGCCAGCAGGCTGGCATTTCTGACAAAGGAGCAGTAGATCCTGATCCATAAGGGGAAGGCAGAGAGAGGCAGAGAGACTGGGCTAGGTATGGACTTTTGAGATTTCAAAGTCTACTCCCAGTGACACACTTCCTCCAACTAGACCATACCTTCTTGTAGGAGGAGAGGCCATTTGTTCGTCCTGGCGGCCAAGAACCAAAATAACCACACAGAAAAAAATTGTGCTGAAAATATGTAAAATCATGAAAGAAGGCAATTTTATCAAATACAATTATCAAAACAGTTTTATATTGAATTGTAGGGTAATATGTTATTAAATTAAATATAATCTAACAAGTCTAATAACTGCTATAATTTCAGAGGAGCAGTGTTTGCAAATGTCATTTTATGATATTTTCAACAACTTAATGTGATTTGGACAAGTTTTCTCTTGGGGATAAGGTTAAAAGAATTGTTCTTATTACAATAGTTTGTTAACAATTTTAAAGTTTTTCAGTATTAAGTTTTAGTTGGAATTACCTAAAATAAAGTTATGTCTACCCCCTCCAAGTTCCTGGACTACGCTGTAGCTAAACATGGGGTAAGAAATCCTGTTCTGTGCCTGTCCTGGGATCATTCAAGTAGCCGAGCAAATATCTCTGCTTGAAGGATGATCAGATAATGTGGGAGATTATATAAATGTGAACTTTGAGACAGGAAGATAACATGGAGGGTGAAACTGCCTTCTACCAAGGTTGATGACTTGAGTTCAATCTCCAGAGAGCACACGGTAGAGGAAGAGAATTCTAGCCTATTAGTTATCCTCCATTTGCACACAATGCCATGAACCTCCCCAATATATAAATTAATTTAATTTAATAACAATGTTATTTTTAAAGTAAGTCTTGGAGCTGAAATTGTAGCTTAGTGGCAAAACACAAATTTAGCATACGCTAACCTCTACATTCAACCTTAGATTAAAATAAAAATCAAATCAAAGCTGGTCATGGTGGTTTGTGCCCATAATTCCAGCATTCCAATGGCTGAGGTAGGACATCGAGTTACACTGCAAAGTCTATGTAGGCCAGTCTCGGTTGCAGAATGAAATGGAGTTTGTTTCAAAACTGAGAATTTAAAATAGTTTTTGTTTTTTTTTTTTTTTTTTTTTTTTAGAAAATTTGAACAAAGAAAAGCAGGTACAGTCTTTTCTGGACTTGGTAAATTAAAATTTGGATTGGGAAACATCTGCTAATCTGTGTTGCAGGAGGCTGCTTGTTGGTTCCCAGCTGTTGGGCAGCTCAGACCCAAAATAATCACACAGAAGCCATATTATTTAAATCACTGCTTGGCCCATTAGCTCTAGTTTCTTATTTGCTAACTCTTACATCTTAATTTAACCCATTTCTATTAATCTGTGCATCACCATGAGGTCGTGGTCAACCAGCAAAGTTTCAGCACATCTGTCTCTGGCAGCGGCTCCATGACATCTCTCTGACTCTGCCTTCTTCCTCCCAGCATTCAGCTTAGTTTTCCCCGCCTACCTAAATTCTGCTCTGCTATAGGTCCAAAGCAGTTTCTTTATTATCCAATGGTATTCATAGCATACAGAGGGGAATCATCCCACATCACCTCTCCTTTTCTGTTTAAATGAAAAGGAAGGCTTTATCTTCAACATAGTAAAATTACATTTGACAAAACAGGTATCAAGTAAGAATTACAGTTACAGTATTTATATCTATCTTTTATCATAACTCAGGAAAACTATAATTATAACTATCAATTCTTCAATTCCATCAAAGACTCCAGAAGGATATAATATTACCTAAGTAAACAGGAAGTGCATTGTAAGCAACTTCCAAAACTCTAGAAATGACAGAGACATCTTAGTGCCTGGACAGTCACCAAAGTTCTTCTGTACCATTGGGGCATCCATCTTCAGCCTACAGGCCCATAGTATCTGGCAGACTTTTCCATGAAGCAGGAAATTTCAAAGATAGTTCTGCCTGTATTGGCAGTTTGTCAGTCACTTTCTTCTGTGTCCTGCAGAATGTCTGGCAGACTCATGAAGCAGAACCCTGAATGATGGTCTCACCTTTAGGCAAATTCAGCAGTCATTTCTCTGTGGATCTTGCATATCCAGTTCACACAGCTTGATGGTAATCAAGCAGTCCAGGCAAGAGCACTTTCTTGCCCAAATGGCTAACAAACTCCATAAGGAGCCTCTTCAATGCCCATCTTCCTCTTGAAATAATTGGTGCTGCCAGGAGCAGATGTGTCTCATTGTCATGAAAAGTCCTAAGTTCTTAAACATTTTAAATGCCATATTCTATAGTCTTTGAAAGGTTTGAAGAATGCCAATCCATCTGAAATATATCTATGTACATCTAGAAAATCTAACTAACATGACTACATGCTTGACTATTATAGATCACTACCTATATTTCTTAATTATATATTACATTCCTAAATGAGTTGTACAAACACAATACCTTAATCAAGAGCAGAAATATACATATGACAAAATTGACCTTAAGTTTGTATCAGTAGACCAAGATCCATAGTGATGCAAATCTCTATAGCAAATCTGTATTTATGGTAAGTCTCCAGGCAACTGAAACATACATTAGCACAGATACAAAGGTAGTTACCTCTATAGTGGTTTCCAGTGGAATCGGCTCAAAGACTATATTCTCATGTGTTAGCTTGAGATATTATAACAGTTATGGACAGGACTGAGAATTGCATTAAGGGTATTCTGATGGGGAGGGAGCAGGGAGAGAAGAGGGAGGGGAAATTGTGTCCAGTATGTAAAATAAATGAAAATATTTAATAAAAAATGCATATTCTGGGCTAGGGAGAAGGCTCTTTGGCTAAAGTACAAGCCTGGGTACCAGGATTCAGATACTCAGCGACCCACATAAATATGGGGTGGGCCTGGGCTCCCATGTAATTTTGGTCTTGGAAGTTGGAGTCAAGGCACCCTCAGAGCAAGCTGGCTGCTGAGACTAGCTGTGTTGGGGAGCCTTGGGTTTGATCAAAAGATCTTTCCTCAGTGTGTAAGGTGGAATTGCATTAGAGAATGATCCCTTATATCAGCCTTGGGTCTTTACACGTGATGGCATCTGTATATGTACACCTGCTAAACTATGGTCATACACACACACACGCACACACACACCCTGAAAAACAAAAGCTAAAATAAAAAGAGTTCTCTTGTGATTTCTTGTTTTGTTTTTTGAGACAAGGTTTCTCTGTGTAGCCCTGGCTGCCCTGGAACTCACTCTATAGACCAGGCCTCTCTGTCTCATAGACCACCTCACCCCCACACCCCCGCCTGCCTCTGCCTCCCAAGTGCTGGGAGTAAAGGCGTGTGCCACCAAGCATAGCTAACTATTCTTAAGCTTTTTAAAAACATTTATTTCTGCCAGGCAGTGGTGGCGCACGCCTTTAATCCCAGCACTCGGGAGGCAGAGGCAGGCTGATCTTTGTGAGTTAGAGGTCAGCCTGGTCTACAAGAGCTAGTTCCAGGACAGGCTCCAAAGCCACAGAGAAACCCTGTCTCGAAAAAACAAAAAACAAAACAAAAACAAAAAACCCAAAAAACCCATTTATTTCTTTTATGTATCTGTGTGGGTGCATGCATGTTATAAAACACTTGAAGAAATCTGGTGTGTGTGTGTGTGTGTGTGTGTGTGTGCGTGTGTGCATTCCCATGTGCATGTGCCACCAGCACATGTATGGAGATCAGAAGACCATTGTGGGAGTCAGTTCTCCTCTTTCACGCTGTGGATCCTGGGTATTGGATTCAGGTCACAAGGATTCAGGCCAGCAGGCACTTTTATATGCTGAGACATCTTGGTGATCTGAAATTTAGTTTAACTGTCATTGCAAATACTATGAATACCTTCCTAACTCAATTATAGAATGATTCCTAAAAACAAGTCTGGCTGGGGTGAGCAGAGCCTCTGAGGAACTTCATCCCAAATCTTCTGAGAACATTCCCTCTCCTTCCTGTGCACCAGCTAGCAATCCTTGAAGGATCTCTGTAGAGAACATAAATCGATGTCCTATACCACAGAAAATACAAAAGGAGAGTCACAATTCTTTCTTACCCATTTTTAACAGCATGCCTTACAGTGGTGGCAAAAAAAAAAAATCAAATTTGTCATCAACCAAGAAGGGAATAATTATAAAGTAAGGGTTGCTAAATATCTAAAAATGTGAGCTTTCATGTTCTGCCTTTTGTGCTTCTGACTGGCAAGCCTGTATCCTCAAGCCAGAACACTGTGTAATTTGAGCTTTAGGCCAATATAATCCAACTGCCTATTAAACATCTATTCCTGGATCTCACGGACAATTCAAGCAGCTATAACGTTCGCCACAGAATGGCTTTCTCTGTATTGTTTGTCTCAGATATCGGTACCCCCATCCACCAAGATATTCCGAAATTATCCTAGACTTTCCATCATTGGTGCTTTTTCTTTGTTAGGGCTGACCAGTCTTACAGGTCTGATGTCAGCTTAGTGTAATGTGGCCAATGTTGTGGTAACAGACACTGTACCTGGGAGCGTCCTTCTGATACAGCTTCTGTGCCCTCAGACCAACTCCAGCAATGCAACCATAGCACTGAGAACTCCAGAGATTGTTTTACAGGAGTCCAGACTGTAACCTTGGAAAGGAATTCCTTCCACTCCTGTGATTCATTTGTTCTTGCATTCAGCTTCTCAATGGGTGATGTAACTCAAGGTAGAGTATAGCATGCACACAGCTTTGTGTTGAATCCTGACTTGGGGAAGGGATTATCTGAACTCTTGAGGTTAGTCTTTTTCAGTCTCCTCAGAACCCAAATTAATAAATGAGTTTATATAAGAAAGACTAAGGAAGCTGAGTGGTGGTGGCACATGCCTTTAATCCCAGCACTGGGGAGGCAGAGGCAGGTGGATCTCTGTGAGTTTGAGGCCAGCTTGGTCTACAAGAGTTAGTTCTAGGACAGTTAGGGCTGTTACAGAGAGAAACCCTGCCTCAACCCCCCCTCCTCGAAGCCCCCCGAAAAAGGCTAAGGATAACTAGCAGGTGGCATTATAAAAGTGAACATATCTACCCAGCTATAACATTTTATTTAATATTTGTTATATACTAATATAAATCTGGAAAGATTAGTTTGTCCTGGAGATAGAAATCTATCTCTATCATCAATGATCCCAATAGTATTCCATGGAAGTAGTCACTGTGATAGCTGACTTCATGGACATTTACCTAACCCCTCCCTCCGCTCGCTGATACTCATGCTCGATGACTCATGCGGTACTCAGTCTCTTCCCAGGACTTCCTCATATTCTTCTTTCCCCAGATGAAAGCGTCCTAAGAATTGTAAGTGTGCCCCTTAATGTGTTTAATTAAGCCATATATGATTATCATGTTATTATTATTTGTCTTATGTAGCCCAGACTGGTTTCCCACTCTCTACATAGCCAAGGATTACTGTAAATTTCTGATTTTCTCCCTCAGCCTACAGAGTTCCGGGGTTACAGGCACCACCACCACAGCCAGCTTCATGGATCTGAGATCAAACCCAAGGCTTCATGCTAAGCACACACAAACAAACTGAGCTGCCTCCCCTAGACCATGATTATTTAATTTAGTAAAATGTTTCAGGTAGAGGTTTTACCTCTGTGATGCAGTGTTTATTTACCCAGCATGTGCTAGGCCCTTGGTTCAATTCCAAGTACCGAATAAGTTTATCGTTATAAATTATATGTAAAATCAATATTTTAATAAAGCAGTCTGGAATTTAATTTATACATTTCCATTTTATTGTGAGTAAATGCTTAGATATAATTTAGTACAATGAAAAACCAAACAAATGTGAATGTAGAAATAATTATCTATAACTAAATGTGATGAATCAATGAATTGAGTCTCTTAATATTGCTGTCAGGTTAGAGTGTGTGAAGTATAAAAAACTAGAGGAAATTTTTTTTGAGCTAGTGTTTCTCTGTGTAGCCCTGATTGCCCTGGAACTCACTTTGTAGCCCAGGTGGGCCTCAAATTCAGATATCCACCTGCCTTTGCCTCCTGAGTGCTAGAATTAAAGGCATGTGTCACTACTTCCCAGCAAAAACTCTTAAAATCTAAGGATGTTACCCTTATATTATTTTATAAATGTCATTACACCCCATCACACTGTGTGTGTGTGTGCGTGTTTGTGTGTGTGTGCACACATATTTAAAGTGTTCATGAAGGCCAGGAGAGGGGCACTGGATCCTTGAAGCTGGTTGTAAGGCACCTAATGCCTAATGTGAGTGTGGAGAATGGAACCCAGGTCCTCAGGAAGGGGCATCAACTGCTCGTAACCACTAAGCCCCACCCCCTCTGTCTGTAACTCTGGTTCCAGGGGATCTAATGCACTCTTCTGGCCTTGGCAGGCTCAGGCATGCAAGCAGTGCACAGACATACATGCAGGCAAAGCACCCATACACATAAACCAAAGGTTTTTAAAAAGAATTTAGAGTTATATTAGCCTCTCAGATATATATATAAGTAGTGAGACTATAGCAGACATGTACTAAAGCATCCTGTCAGAACACCAATAAATCATAACTAGTAAAACAGCTAAATAGGATTTATTTGAATTTGGGGAGGGTTACACTTAAATTTTGGTACAGCATAATATTTACATGCAACAGAATATTTCAATTATATTACCCAACAGTTTTATAGTGAACTCAGCCTTTGTGACACTCATAGAAATTGGTGCAAATCAAGTTACTTGAGGGCCTAGGACATAGCTCCATTGATAGAGGGCTGGCCTAGCAACGTGTGAAGCTCTGGGTTCGGGTCCCAGCACCTCATACACCAAGCGTGACCTAATCCCAGTACTCAGGAGGTCAAAGCAGAGAGAGCAGAAGTTAATATATAAATAAATTTATTTTATATAGAATGAACAGTAACGTTAGTCTAGTATAAATTTCTTATGATTTCTTGAGGTTTAAGAAATGATGTGGAAGCCAGGCATGGTGGCACATGCCTTTAATCCCAGCGCTCTTGAGGCAGAGGCAGGCGGAGCTCTGTGAGTTCAAGGCCACCCTGGGCTACAGAGCTGGTTCCAGGAAAGGCTCCAAAGCTACAGAGAAACCTGTCTTGAAAAACAAAAAACAAAACAAAAGGAATGAAGTAGAACTCAGAGAACCCTTCTTTCATTTCACTCAAATTATTTATCTGTAAGTTTTTACAGAATACCCAGAGGATATAGATGCCAGTGACTTGAATGGACTGCAGTTTTACTAGTAAAATGGATGCTAAAATAGTAACAGCCTATTCCTCTCCCTTTAAGGTCTCTACACGTTTGAGAAAACAAGAGATGAAAAGGAGTGATATTAAGTCAATATTCAAATTTTAATACTGCACAGCTATGCCATCAAATAACTCATTCCTTAATGTGGGAGTCCCCTCTGTGTGCTGTGATTACCATTAATAAATAAACTGCTTGGCCTGTTGATAGGGCAGAACTTAGGTAGGCGGGGAGGACTGGACTGAATGCTGGGAAGAAGAAAGGCGGAGTCTGAGAGATGCCATGGATCTGCCACCAGAGTCAGACATGCTGAAACTTTGCTAGTAGGCCACAACCTCGTGGTGATATACAGATTACTAGAAATGGGGTTAAACTAAGATGTAAGAGTTAGCCAGTAAGAAACTAGAGCTAATGGGCCAAGCTTTGATTTAATTAACACAGTTTCTGTGTGATTATTTCGGTTCTGGGTGGCTGGGACAAACAAGTGGCCTCCTCCAACAGTTTCTTAATATGATCTCATAGGTCTTCATATATCTCATAGGTTGCTTTTTTATATAGCAAACGTAGCAGGGCAGACAACTTTCCAACCCTGATGATACCCAGGACTAAAAGAAAAATGGTGTGCCTGAGGGAAATTTTAATTTAATTTTTGTTTAGTTAACTTTGAATGGGGGAAAAAAAGAGAAGTGTAAAGGAAGTCCTGTTGTAATTCTCCTCTGTCCCATTAAAAACATCTTCTTTATCTCTTTTATTTTGTCAGAGGCAGAGATGTATATTTAACATTTCAGCGGAACAAGAGATTAAAACTTTTAAACGAAATTCTGTCACTTCTTATAGAGAAGTTTTACATGACAAATTAAGTCTTAAAATTATAATGAAACTCCCCTTTCTCTCTGGAGATCCCTGCAAGATATAGAACACGTTACGAGGCTCTTCATTGGTAAGAATTGTCACTCGATCTGCATTTCAGTTGACATCCAGGACAGACACTCTTGAAAATCAGATATTGCTCTTCACTCACATGAGTTATTTTGCCCTAGCTGGACAGAAATTTTTATTTCCTCTTTAAAGATATACACTTATTAGCTAAGTGTAGAGGCTGGTGCCAACATTCAGAGGCTCAGACAGGAGCTACTGTGAGTTTGAGATCAGCCTGAACTACAGAGTAAGTTTAGAAAACAAAGCAGAGGCTGAGAAGTTGGTTCATCAGCCAGAAGCCTGTATTGCTCTTGCAGATGACCTAGGCTTGGTCCCCAGCATCTAAAAAATGGTAGTTCACAATCACCCTTATTGAGTTCTCTTATGACCTCCATAGACATCAGGCATATGTGGTACATACACAAACATACATACAAGCAAAGCAATGATGCATATAAAATATAATAAATCTAAGAACCAAGCAAAACAAAAATATTATCAAATGTTAATTGTGTTAGTTAGGGTTTCTTTTGTTGTAAAGAGACACCATGATCACAGTAATTCATATAAAGGAGAACATTAATTGGGGGTGCTTACAGTTTCAGAGGTTTAGTCCAATATTATCATGGGCAGTGTGAAAGCAGACACGGAGAAGGAGCTGAGAGTTCTACATCTTGACTGTCAGGCTGCAGAAGGAGTCTATGTGCTGGGCATAGCTTGAGCATATATAAGACCGCAAAGCCCACCTCCATAGTGACATACATCCTCTAGCAAAGCCACACCTACTCCCACAAGGCCACACCTCCTAATAGTGCCACTCCCTACCAAACACATGAGTCTGTGGGGTCCATACCTATTCAAACCACCACACTAATTAAGCCCCTTCTGAATACTGGGGCTTTCACAGTAGTCGAAATAATTTTAGCAGAGTTTTTGTTATAACAGAGAAAGGCAGGCAGTATTGGAAGTATTAAGTAAAAAGTAAGTCCTACAGCTAGTAAAACTATGGAAAAGAATAAAGGAGGGGAGAGAGAGGGCTGGACATGAAGGCATAGAAGACAGCTGCAATTGTAAGTAGAATAGTCAAGATAGGTTGTCCAGAGGTACTGATGGAGATTACAGACAAAGACCTTGGCTTGGACTCTAAGTAGGAAAGGGGGCCTTTGGAAGTTTGGAAAAGAGAAGTAGCCTGCTCTGTCTTACTCTCTGAAATGATACCTTGCTGTGTGTTGAACATAGCAGAAGGAGTGGGAAATGCAGGAGATGCAGGAGTTCCAGGAGATGCAGGGAAAGGATCACAGTAGCCCAGATAAAAAATTAAGATGGCTTAAGAGTGGAAAGATTTCAAACTTGGCATTTCTTTTGAAGATAGATTCTAAAGGAATTCATAGCAGGTTGAATATGAGTAGGAAGAAAAAGATGAAGAGGAGGAGGAAGAAGAGAGAGAGGGAACTAAGCAACTCTTTCATATTAGAAACTTACTGTTCTTGGACTACACAGCCAAATGCATTTGCTTGTTTTCTTCTCCTTTATGTTGTCTACCTCTCCCCTTTCCTTGCATCTTTACGATCAGGCTTACACTGAATTCTGACCATCCTCCCAGGCTCTACATGTCAGATAAAGCATGTTTATAAAGAATAAAAATAGCAACAGTAAGTCTGAGGATGTACCATAGTTTGTAGAATTTTGATTGGCATGCAAAAATCTCAGACTAAAACCAGATGTGGCAGTACACACCTATAATTCCAGCACTCAGAGGGTGGAGGCAAGAGAACAGAAGTTCAAGACCATTGTCAACTAAATAGTAAGTTTAAGTCCAACCTGGACTACAGACCCTCTCTTATATAAATAAATAAAAATAAATATCACAACTATCATAGCTGAATTGGGAGTGTCTTAGTTAGGGCTTCTATTGCTGTGAAGATACACCATGACCATGGCAACTCTTATAAAAGGAAAACAATTAATTGGGGAAGCTTGTTTAAAATTCAGAGGTTCCGTCTGTTAGCATCATGGTGGAACATGGTGGCTGGAGAAGGAGCTGGGAATTCTATGTCTTTGAACCATAAGCAGTGAACTGGGCAAGGCTTGAGGATAGATGAGACCTCAGAGCTACCCTTACAATGACGCACTTCCTCCAACAAAGCCATTGTACCTCCTAATAGTGCCGCTCTCTATGAGCTTATGGGGGCCAATTGTATTCAAACTACCACATTCCACGCCCTGCTCCCTTATAAGCTAGTAACATTATCATAATACAAAATGTGTTTAGCCCAACTTCAAAAGTACCCATAGTCTATCACATTCTCAACAATGTTTAAAAGTCCAAAGTTCAAAGTCTCTTCTGAGAGTCATGCAATGTCTTAACTGTAATCCCCAATAAAACCAAAGCCAAAAGGCTTTCAGCATATAATGGCACAGAATATACATTACTGTTTCAAAATGTAGGGAAGGGAGCATAGTGAGGAAATATTGGACCAAAGCAAGACCAAAAACCAGCTGGGCAAACTCTGTACCCTGCATCTTCATGTTTGATGTCAAAACATTCTTCAGTTCTCCAACTCCTTTCAGCTTTGCTGACTATAACACACTTCTCTCTCGTCTGGTTCCACTCCCTGTGAGCAGCTTTCCTCAGCAGGTATCCCATGACTCTGATATCTCTAACATCTTGGGTTCTCCAAGGCAATCCAGACTTCTCCTTCACAGCTTCACGCAATGGCTTCTGTAGGCCTCCATTCATGGACACCCCCGACACATGCCTGGCCTCAGCAGCTGTCCTCAGTTGTGGAGGCAAATCCCATATCCCGATTCTTCTATCCTTAACTCTCATGCCAGAACCATGTGGTCAAAGAGGCCAAGTTCTGCTGCTTGCTGGGGCTGGAATATGGCCTCCTCATTCAATTATTGTTACCAGCTCTCTGTTTTCAGTGGTTTCCTTCATTGTCTAAGTGTGGCTGTCCTGAAACTGGATCTGTAGACCAGACTGTTCCAAACTCAGAGATCTGCCAGCTTCTTCCTCTGGAGTGCTGGGATTAAAGACCTGTACCACCATACCCGGCTCTAAGCTTTTCTTTAATTCCTTTTCACAAATTGGGAATTTAGTTGGGTGCGATCTTGCCCTGAGGTTACCATTCCCTTTATTCCATTTCTTAAATCTGTTTATCTCCTTGAACACAGAATTTAGCTCCAATCTACTTCCTAGGGCTCCTTTCTTCTCAAATTGTACATTTTATGTATTTCCTTTCTGAGCTTGCTCCTTTTCATTAAAAATCTTCATTGGAATTACCACTAATAACCACCCGACAGAGTCTATACTAGGCTATTTTGAGATTTTCTCTGCCGGTAGAATTAATCTAAAACTCTCCACTTTAACCTCAGGCAGACTTTTCAGATAAGGGCAAAAAACAATAGCATTCTTCACCAAAATATCACAAGAACAATTCCTAGGCAACGTGTACTAAAATTCTTCTCCTCTGAAACCTCTTGAGCCAGTCCCCCACAGTTCGTGGGATCACACTCAGGACCACTGACTTTCAGGCTCCTATGAGGATGGCCCATTAAGCATTCAATTGCTTTTCTAATCCATAGTTTCATGGTCCATATTCCTTCAAATAGAAGCATGGTCAGGCCTATCACAGCAATACTCCAGTTCCTGTTGTGAAGAGACACCATGGACCATGACAACTCTTATAAAAGAAGACATTTAATTTGGGTGGCTTGCTCACAGTTCAGAAGTTCAGTCTGTTCATCATGGTGAGTCACGGTGGCTGGAAAAAGAGCTGAGAATTCGACATCTTTGATCTGCAGACAACAGGAAATGAACTGAGACACTGGGTATGTCTTGAGCATATATGAGACCTCAAAACCCACTCCACAGTGACACACTTCCTCCAACAAGGCCGCACTCCCTAATGGTGCCACTTCCTGTGAGCTTATGACGTCCAATTACGGTCAAACGACCACAGCAGGGGAACTTGGTCTTTCGGAGAATATCTGAGCGAGAAAAAGTGAGCAAAGTAAATGGTCATATGTGCAAAGGGCTAGAGAGAACCCCCAACTGAATGATGTCTGAGAAGGATGCTGGAAAATCTATCTTCAGAATAAGGACCAGTACAGACACTTCCTCATCGCCACTGAAATCACAAAACTGAGTGCGCGTGTCTAAGGAAGATCTTGATTCTGCATCGTGAATGAGACAAGGATTGAGGTACTAATGATTTTTGTTTCATGGTTTCACACTTAGAATTTTGGTCATGCTCTACCCTAATTCCTTTCTCCTATCCTCCTCTCTTTCCCTGGAACCCTTCTTACAAGCAAGTCTCCTTGAGGGACAGTTTTAATAAAAGATTTGTATGGGTTTTTTTTTTTTTTTTTTTTTGGTTTTTCGAGACAGGGTTTCTCTGTGGCTTTCGAGCCTGTCCTGGAACTCGCTCTGTAGACCAGGCTGGTCTCAAACTCACAGAGATCCGCCTGCCTCTGCCTCCCGAGTGCTGGGATTAAAGGCGTGCGCCACCACCGCCCGGCTTTTGTATGTTTTTTTATCACTTAAAAAAGATTCTAAACTTAGGAAGGAAGGAAATCTAAGCCAGGCTCATTGGTGTGCACCTGTGGTGCCAGTACTCGGGGGACTAAAGCAAGAATGCAGTGAGGCCGGTCTAGGCTACCTTATCTCAAAAAAAAATAAAACCTTTTAAACGCCTTATCTGACCCATGTTATGGACTAAAATTATTAAAATTTTTATATGAGAATTACGGTATGGTCATTAGCTTCCTGATCACTTCCCATGTTTTCCACAGCTCCCTGGCATGTTTGGGGACAATCTTCCCAGGTGTCTGTCATATTTCACTGGTCAGAACTAATACTTGTTTATAGGCCTTCCCAAATGGCAGTGGAAACTCATAAGACAAATTACATCAGGCTATAAATAACAAATGTTTTAGGAGCTGATAGTCTTCCTAATGAAGTTACACTCTAAACATTTTTGTAAGCAATAAATAAATAAATAAATTCTGACCATCCCCTTTTCAGTGAGCAACATCCAGGATTTTAATACTTAAAACATCTGTTCCTGTTAAATAATTACCAAGATGTTCCATGATTTTATCTCAGGTTATTTCCTTTTCCCTGATGGCATGCATCTTCCCTGATGTGAGTACACTGTTAATTCACTCACAAACTAACTCCTACATCTGCATTGATGAAATGGTGCAGAGTCAGTTCCAATCACCATTAAGCCAGAGGTCTTGCAGAAACTTTTTTTTTTCCCTGAGCTCTGGCTTTTGTACACCTACATTTTAAACATAAGTTGTCAATAGGTGATTTATTTTACACACTTACCTTGGGGGCAGGAGGGTGCTTATTTGTTCACTATTTTCTAAGTTTGGGGTTGACATAATACCTAACTTAAACTTTAGAGGCAAGCTGTGAAGAATGTTCACCCAGATGCCCCAATAGTTTATGTTTGAATACATTTCCCTTTTATTTTCTCGTCCTATAAACATAATGTCACACTTTTCTGAGCTTTGGGAAGCAGCTGTAGACAGGATGCTTCTTTACCCTTCAAACTCTTCAGTGCAGCCCTCGTTTTAACAAAACCCTCCGGATCCCTCTGGCAGGACAATAGCCAGAAGGCAGAGAACTTTCCCTGAGGCCCTGAGGCAAAACTCAATGGACGCGTGCCAAGCTCCAGAGGTGCTCTCCAAATTCAATTGTAAATGCAATGCTTCCTGGGAGCATTCCTAAAGGGATTCTTTAAATAAACCTTCCAGGATGTTCACATAGTTCTGATACATGCTCCAACATGAACTACCCAATGACATTTCACTGCATGAGATAAGTCAGTCATGAAAGGACAAACACTGAGCTGATTCCAGCCATTAGAGGTCCCCACTAGAACAGTAGGATTCATAGGGACAAAAGTAGAAACTCTAAGCCTGTCCTAAGGAAAGGGAAGGGGGTGTTAGTATTCATTAAAAGTTCAGATTGCGATGATGAAAAGTTCCAGAAGGTAGTGAGGGATGTACACCATTGTGGGTGTGCTTAACGCCACTCAACTATTCCTTAACAACAAACATCAAGACAGGTTGAGTGTAGTGGTTCATCTTGTTATCCCAGCACCTGTGAGGATCAGGAGTTCAAGGTCATCTTTAGCTACAAAGCGAGTTTTCCTCTAGCCTGGACTATATGCTATCCAGTATCCAATAATAAAACCAAAGGTCTCATTTTACTTTATACACATCACCTCCATAAATCCCAATCTACCACAGTCCATGAGCTGAATATCATCATTATTAGTTCATAGCAAAGAAACTGAGGCTAAAAACTTAAATATGACCAAGTACAGAGATTTTGAGAGTGGCAAGCTTTGAGTCCAGACGAATCCGATATAAAACCTTGAACTTCTTTGTCTTGCCTTGAAAGGTACCGGATCTGTTTTGAATGAGGGGCATGGGCTTTCTCTACAGAGAATGGAAAATTCCACACTGTGTGGAGGGAAGAGCAATACTTACAGGCTCCCATATGTATGGGACAATCAAGAAAAGTTAAGTGGTCTAGATTAATCATCACCCCCTTTGTAGCTTTGGTAAACGGGGAAGTAATTTGCAGGTGTTAGAAGCAGAGCCTTTAGCCATGTCTGTAGTGACAGTTTGTTTGTAATCTAATCAATAAGGCTCACCTGAAGATCAGCGTGTGGAGCTAAGCCCCCAGTTAGCAATAGAGGCCAAGCAGTGGTGGCACACACCTTTAATCCCAGCACTTGGGAGACACAGACAGGTGGCTCTCTGTGAGTTCAAGGCCACCCTGGCCTACACTAGACTGATCCAGTCTCAAAGAGAAATAGAGCCAGGTGGTGGTGGCACACACCTTTAATCCCAGCATCAGGGAGGTGGAGACAGGAGTGATATGGCTGAGTGGAGAGAAGAATGCAAGGCGGGAGGAGACAGGAGCTCACAGGCATTCTGAAGATGCAGTCTGAGGATTTGTAGAAACAGGATCACCCCTTCGGTCTGAGGATTCAGTAGAGGTCTCGCTAGTGTCTGACTGCCCTGCTTCTCTGAGCTCCCAGCTTTCACCCCCTAATATCTGACTCCAGGATTTTATTATTAAGACCACTTAGAATTTGTGCTGCACAGATCCATATTTCCAGAGGTATTCTGGTGTTGCATGAGGAGGAGTGGGCTGTGTCTCGCTGCCCAGCTCCCGGCCACTGGCCTGCTTTTGGTCCCGGGCTAACTTGTACCCGAAATAATTACACAGAAACTGTATTCATTTAATTACTACCTGGCCCATTAGTTCTAGCCTCTTATTGGCTAACTCTCACATCTTGATTTAACCCATTTCCATTAATGTGAATCACCACTTGACTGTGGCTTACTGGCATGAGTCTAAGCAGCATATGTCTTGGCCAGGAGAATAATGGCGTCTGTCATACTTCCCTTCTCCCCAGCATTCTGTTCTGTCTACTCCGCCCACCTAGGGGCTGCCCTATCAAAAGGCCAAGGCAGTCTCTTTATTAACCAATGAAAGCAACACACAAACAGAAGGACCTCCTACACCATTCTGGAAAAAAGTTGAAGTCTTTCTTTTCTTTTGTTCAACTGTAACACGTATTCTAGCTTCTTAAAGGTTTCCCTCTGAATTGTACATGAATGGAGCCTGGCATAGTGAGTAGTACTGCCTTTAATTGGCAGATGGATCTCCGTGAGCTCAAGTCCAGCCCAGTTCACACAGTGAGTTCCAGGCTATCCAGAGCTATATATTACCCAGTCTCAATAAATAACTTAATGTAACTGAACTACACATTAATGGGACCAAGCAGCTATAGTACTGATGTCTTGGATGTTTCAGTAAACACAAACTTTGGTAGAATTGTACACATTGTGTATGCAGCCAAAATGTTCACTTTTGTTACTGAATAGCACTCTATTTTATGACTATGTCACATTATTCATTTATTTTAATTCCATTAAATTATTTCTATGCACAGTTATAGTAAATAATACTGTTTCAACCCTACCTACACAATTTTGATGTGTTTACATGTAGATGACCAAATTGATGTGTCTGTTTGATTTTTGTATATAATATCATTTCTGCAAAGTTGTAACAGTGTACATTTCAACCAAAAGCATAGAATAGTTGTAGGCCCACATCAGTTTGTACTGTAGACAGGGTCTCACTGTGTAGTTTTAGCTAATCTGGAACTCATTATATAGTCTGGGCTCTTTCTATTAATGATCTAAGGAACAGCAACATGCATTCAGGGATCAGAGACTGTAGCGCAATTTTTGAGTTGTGGCGCGCTAGTATACCAGAAACTGCAGAGGTGGTGGGGAACCTCCGTCAGCCAATGATCTTTAAGAGGTTGGACCAGGTTGAGGTGTGACCTTTTGGGTACCCAGAGAAAAACTGCCGACCCACCCAGGGCTCTCTCTCTCTGGTTCCTGCGTTGCACATCTAAGGATGGACTTCTTACTCCTGTTCTGTGAGTTTTGCTCCTTATAGTAAAGAAATATAATTGGAATCCTTTGGAGTTAGCTTGGGATTCTTTGACCCACGTTCTCACCCCAACACAGGTACTAGACATAAAACAATGCATCAGCCATGCTTGACGTGATGAAGAAAAGAGCAGCAGAAATGAACCGTGATAATATAGAAAGACTACTCAAAGTTTGGTTTATTCAATGAAATACTCTTGAGAACTTTATGGGATAGGCTTCACATTTCTCCCAAGCCAGATACAAGCTATAAAATGTGGAAAGCCATCTGCTTCCCATGTAGTCCATAAGCTATCGTGTTTGACTAGGCTTTATGTATACTTTATATTGCTCCTAGCATACTAAAGGAAGTGTTACTCAGGGGTTACTCTTGTTATAAGAATTCTATTGAGACAAAGCATTGTTGAAAAAAAATAGCAAGAATTGCCTCAACTAGGTGCTTGGCTCCCTGTCTTGCCATAAAATCTCTTCCTCTCCCCAGATCCTCTTTACTGTGCTACTATCTGCCAAGAGGGAGGTTTCACCAAAACCAATCAGAAGCAGGTATCATGCTTGCAGAACTCCAGACAGCAAGATAAATCAACTTGTCATTACAAACTAACCGTCATAAAGAATTTTTGCTGTGGTAACTGTGAACACTAATACACCCCTGCAAACTGTGTTCCAGGGAATTATGGATTTGGTTTATATTACATAAAGAGTGGAGATAATTTAGGACACATTCGGCCCAGGAACTGTTCTGTGATGCTGGGTTCAGATGTGTTAACATCAAAATGGAAAATATGCGTGGAAGGGACTTAGTTGTAGTCCTACTAGGTGTTGGGTCCTAAGTGACCTCCAAAAAGGGCATTGCTGGTGACATTTTACCAACAGAAGGACTTTGGCCTGGTAAACAGAGTTGTTATTGTGTAAACAGTGTCTGAAGTTGGGTTTCTGTTTACCAGAAGCCTCCCTTCATCTGGCCCAAGATCAACTACTTTGGTCAAGGGCATCTAACTGGTGGTCAATCTAATCTGAACAGTCTGAGTTAGCTCAAAGACCCCACTTTGATGACTATCATAAAAAATTCACTTTTCTACCATTTTGCTCTTCTCTGTGTTCTCCATCCCCCTAGACTGTCCCCAATAAATCTTTCTCCCTACCCATTGTGCCATCACTTACAGTTGGTGCCCCTTCTAACTGAACCGAACTACCGATTTTGACTTTCCTAAATGTGGATCACTTTCTTCTGTGGGCTCCTGTCACCCAGAGTCCGCCTCTCCTGCTATTTTCTCCTGCGCTTACTTACACACACTTATCTCTCCTTGCTTACCGGGTGTCAACTCAGAGCTATCTGCTTTGTCTCCATCTCTCTCATTGGCTCCCTGAAGCCTGTTTCTCTGTCTCTCTAGGCTGGAGCCACTTAACAAAAGTTGTGCATGTGTGTCAGGCAACTCCTCCCCTGCCCCTGAGCACCCCATGAAATGGAAAGGGATGCATCTCCACTGCAATTCAGGGCATCTCTCTGACAAATCTCCTTCCCTTTGGGGACACCCTCAGGAACAGGAAAGGACAGAAGGGGTTCCCATGACAGAGATACCATCTTCTGGCAGCTGCCTTGAGGCCATCAACAAAGAAAAGGGGTCACCAACAGACTCCACCACCTGGAGGTTGCTTCAAGGGTGATGTTGTCAACTTGAAGACTGTCTCTGGAATAAACTACAATCCAGAAATGGAGGGCACGCCCGTGCTCTGGATCCTAAAGCAGGAAGACAACATGCTGCTGATCCTGATCTTGAGGTGGAAAGGCATACGCCTTTAATCTGGGTTGCACACACCTTCTGCTGGTAGCCTATATGAGGACATGGAAGAAGGAAGGTTTTGTTTTTCACCTGCTTGCTCTCACCTTGCCAGCCCAGCCATTCCTTCACTGTCACTGGAGCCTACTTCTTAGGGACTCCAGTGTAACAGAAGATCAGCTGAGACACCCAGCCTTGTGGGAGTCTGGATTCTTGGACTCTCCATTCACAGCTAGCCATTGTTGGATTGGTTGGACTGCATCCTGTAAGCCATTCCAACAAATTCCCTTCATTCTGTAAGTTCTGAGACTCTAAAGAACCCTGACTAACTGGCAACACTGCTCACTGGACGAAAACTGTCTACTTATGACAGGACTGAGAATTACTTCCTTTGCTAAAGCTTATCATTGGGTATAAATGTCTGGCCCCACCATCCTAGGGCTACAGGCCCTCTCCTGTTCCCTCTGGGGTCACCTGATTGCTCACTCCTTTGTCAAATGTCTACCTTGCCCAGGGATACCATCATGGCAATATAAAATTTTGTTTTTCTCTCTGTTCCCCCCAACTCTAGCTCCACTCCCCTGCCCTGAGACATAACCTTGGAAGTTTGAGCCCCAATGAATCTTTCTTTCTACCCATATAGCAGTCTAGTTCCATGGTTTACTGAGCCCTCTCTTGTACCAGGCAGGCTGGGGCTGGGTGTTTAATTTTTGTTGTTGTTTTAAAAGAGATTTTGTTGTTGCTTTTTGATTTGGGGGTTTTTGTTTGTTTGTTTCTTGGTTCTTTGAGACAGGGTTTCTCTGTGTGGCCCTGCTGTGGTGTAGGAGGTCCTTCTGTCTATGTGTTGCTTTCACTGGTTGAATAAAGAAACTGCCTTGGCCTTTTGATAGGGCAGAACTTAGATAAGTGGAGAAGATAGAACTGAATGCTGGGAAGAAGGGAAGAGTGTCAGACTCCATGAAGCTCCTGCCTGAGGCTGACGCTGGTTAGAATCTTTCCTGGTAAGCCATGACCTCGTGGTGTTACACAGATTGATAGAAATGGGTTAGATCAGGATGTGAGAGTTGGCCAAAATGAAGCTAGATATAATGGGCCAGGCAGTAATTTAATTAATACAATTTCTGTGCGGTTATTTCTGAGGTTAAGCTAGCCAGGCGGTGGGACATAGCCCACTTGCCTCCTACAACACTGCTGTCCTGAAACTCAACAGAGATCCTCCTGACTCTGCCTTCTGAGCGCTCAGATTAAAGGAGTACACGATCATGCAATTTTAAAACAGTCTCACTGTATAACCCAGATTGGTCTTTAACTCATGTCAGTCTCCCTGTCTTGGCTTCTTAAGTGTTAGAATTACATTTTTTTTTTTTTTTTGGTTTTTTGAGACAGGGTTTCTCTGTGGCTTTGGAACCTGTCCTGGAACTAGCTCTTGTAGACCAGGCTGGCCTCGAACTCACAGAGATCTGCCTGCCTCTGCCTCCCGAGTGCTGGGATTAAAGGCGTGTGCCACCACTGCCCGGTTTAGAATTACAATTATGAGACATCATGCCTGGCTAGGTTTTGTATTTTTTGTTTTGTTTTGTTTTACTTCATTGTGATAACAGGACTAAGCAAAGGCTAATACATGGCACAGTACTGTTGACTGAAAATGCAATATTGAACAGAGGTTATAACAAAAATAATCCTCTTGCTTTATATCTGCCCATAAGTAACCCTCCACTCCTGCCTCCCGCACCCCTTCAAAACCATTTTAGTCTTTGATTCTGTGCATTTTACAGTTTAAGTCATTTATAAGTTGTCATAAATTATTTCTTATTTTATGATTTGCCTCCCTTGGCATAATGTCTTCATAACCCATTTATCTTGTTACAGTTTTGCAGAACTTCCAGATGTTTCTAAGGCAGAGTAGTAGTCACTGTTATGTGTATTGCACATCTGCTTTATACTGAAGACAGAGACTGCCCTTTTGTTTCCACCCAGACCTGAATAATCACACGGAAACTATATTAATTATAACACTGTTTGGCTGATGGCTCAGGAGTATTCCTAATTAGCTCTTACATCTTGAATTAACCAATTTCTATTAATCTGTGTATTGCCACAAGGCTGTGGCTTACCAGTAACGTTCTGGCTCCTTCTCCTTTGGCAGCTACATGGTGTCTCCCTGACTCTGCCTTCTTTCTCCTAGCATTCAGTTTAGTTTTCCTGCCTACCTATATTTTGCCCTGCCATAGGCCAAATTAGCTTCTTTATTAACCAATGGTAATAAAACATTCATAGCATACGGAGGGGAATCCCACATCATCTTCCCTTTTTCTGTCTAAATAAAAAGGAAGGTTTTAACTTTAACATAGTAAAATTACATATAACAAAACAGTTTTCAAGCAAGAATTATAGGTACATGGCTGGAGAGATGGCTTAGCGGTTAAGAGCATTGCCTACTCTCCCAAAGGTCCTGAGTTCAATTCCCAGCAACCACATGCTGGCTCACAACCATCTGTAGTGAAATCTGGTGCCTTCTTCTGGTCTGCAGACATACATGCAAGCAGAACACTGTATATATAATAAATAAATCTTTAAAAAAATATTATAGATACAATATTTAGTTCATTTATAATTGGCAAATTAAGGAAAATCCTTTTCATCTATCTTATCTTTGTGAGTCTAAAATTTTATATCTAATTTATGTTTTATTATAATTGAAACTATAATTATAACTTGTTTGTCTTCAACTCCATCAAAGACCCCGGAAGAATATAATATTACCTAATTAAACAGGAAGTGCATTGTATGCAAATTTTAAAACTCTAGAAATGACAGAGACATCTCACTACTGGACAGTCACCCAAAGTTCTGTAACATTGGGGCACCCATCTTTAGCCTACAGGCCCATAGTACCTGGCAGACTTTCAGTGAAGCAGTGAAACTCTGTTTTTCCTATATTGGCAGTTTGTCAGTCACTTTCTTCTATATCCTGCAGAATGTCTGGCAGTTTCTTTGGTGGAACAGGAACCCTGAAGGACTGTCTCACCTTCTTTTGGTAAGTTCAGCAGTCATGTTTCTGTGGATCCAGCATGTTCAGTTCATACAGCATACCATCAAGCAGTCCAGGCAAGAGCAGTTTCTTGCCCAAATGTCTAGCCTTGTCACATTGAAGGCAAATTCCATAATGAGTTTCTTCAATGCCCATCAACCTCTCTGAAGTAATTGGTGCTACCAGAAGCAGACATGTTTCAATGTCAAGAAAAGTCTAAGTTCTTAAAACATTTTAAAAGTCATATTCTGTAGGTCTTTCAAGTGTTGAAGATTATCTACTGAACATATCTCTGTATATCTAGAAAACCTAACTAATAGAATTAAAAGTTTGATTATTATAGATAACTACTTATTAATCTGTATTTCTTAACTATGCATTACATTTTTAAATGAGCTATATAAACAGAGTACCTTAAACAAGAGTAGAAATATACATATAACAAATTTGACCTTAAATTTGTATTAATAAACCAAAGTCCATACCAATATAATATATTCATTTCTATATCATATCCCCCATTTTTAGTAAGAGATTGACTGTTACCATTAAGCACTTATAATTAACCCCCTTTAAATGAAAATGAACATTTATAAACAATATTTGGGAATTTGGGCATAGTTCACTAGACTACTTCCTGCTGATTGGGGATACTGATAATCAGGTCTTTCATGGGTATCCCGTGTGGTTGATCAATCTCAAACATCATGAAACTGTCATGGATGTTGGACCACCTGGGCCATTTCTTCAGGGAGTTTTGTTTGATCAAACCATATTAGCTGGTAAGGAATTCACAGCTTTCCATCCTCTGTGGAAATAAAAGCAGAACCTCTTTTCCAAAGTATCATGTCCTTATAAGAATAAGTAAAGATAACTTTAAAATATATATTTTTGGTGTGGGAGAATTGTCTGTATTCTGTCAATCATGATTTAAATAAACGCTGATTGGCCATTAGCCAGGATGTAAGGTGGGAAACCAGACAGGAAGTAGAGGCAGAGCAAGGAGAATTCTGGGAAGCAAGAAGCTCTCTCGGCACATCTGCCTGGACTGCCGAAGAAGCAGGATGTGACCTGCCCTGCTGAGAAAGGTGTTGAGCCATGTGGCTAACATAGATAGGGATAATGGGTTAATAGAACTTACAAGAGCTAATAAGAAGCCTGACCTAATGGGCCAATCAGTTTATCATTAATATAGACTCTCTGTGTGATTTTCCTTGGGACCTAAATGGCTGGAGACCTGGTGGGAGGACAGAAACCAACCAGGCCCCTCATGCTACAGAATGGCGCCCAACGTGGCAGTCCGACTTCCGAGCATTTGAATGTTGTCTGTGGACACACTGTTGCAGCTTGCTACAGAATGGCACCTACTACAGAATGGCGCCCAACATGGATAACTGCATCCACAGAAAGCCTGAGAAAGCTTGAGAAAGAATAGAGTAAAGCATGTCTTCTTGGTAGCAGCAATTTCTCAGGTCTGCTCTGCTTGCTAGAAGCAAGCAAGCGCTCTCATCTAAGAGAGGCTTCCTGACTCAGCTTTAGCTGCAAAACCTTGCAGCTCTTTTAAGAGGTCCTGCCACAAAACACTTAAATGGTGTTGATGAAAAGCCGACAGCATGCTTTTCGGTTTTCAGCTGTAGCAGGAAAAAAGCTGCGCTGTTTTAAAATGCTGGCTTTCTGGGCCATCCTGCCAGTGCAAACTCTGACTCTTTCAGGCAGGTGGTCGGTCCAGCCAGGGAACATTTGAATGAGGTCTGTGAGCAGAATGTTGCAGCTTGCTTGCTGGCAGGGACTTTGAAAAGCCATAGAGTTGTGGCTGTAAACACGGCTACAGCCAGTACCTCCGCCATGAGGCTGGAATTGCAGAAAGCTAAGGAATGGGCTGGATCCAGCCATCAAAGCCATGGCTTTTATCCTACCCATATAGCTTGGTAAATTAAAGACTTGTATAGTCAGAAAAAGAGAGATATACAGTAAAGGTAGATTCAAAGATGAAGAAAACCTCTAAATGGTTTACATTGTGTTAAAAATATATGCAGGCTAAAGGTTAAAGTTCTTAAAAAAAGAAAGAAAGAGAGTAGTTGGGTGTGGTGGTACACACCTTTAATCACAACACTTGGAGGCAGAGGTAGATTGACTTCTGTGACTTCAAGGTGTGGTAGCACACTCCTTTAATCCCAGCACTGGAAAGGCAGAGATAGGCGGAACTCTGTGAGTTCAAGGATAGCCTGGTCTACAGAGGGAGTTCCAGGACAAAGATACACAGAGAACCTGTCTCAAAAAGCCAAAAGTTAAAAGTAAATATAAAAGAAATACAGGTTAAAATAAAGCCGCATAAAGATGGAAAATACACAGAGAATCTTGATACTGTATGTTATTGTGCTCTCTTTGAATTGTTTGAATGCTGAGGAAGGAGCAACAGCTGCTAAAAGACATTTGCTTATAAATGCTGCTGAATTAATCCAAGATAGGTATTTTGAAAATACCTTGACTTCAAAATTGAAGTCAAAAGGTATAATACTTTGGAGAAGAGATTTTGCTTTTGTTTCCACAGGAAATGAGAGGCTGTGGATTCATTCTGAGTTAAGAAAACTCAGATTTCATCAAGGAAGACCACCTGAGAAATCTCCGGTAGGAACAGATGGCCCGAATGTCTGAGTTCTGCATCCAGAACAGATTTAGGCTGGCTGAGATGATCAAGACTCACAGGATACTTCAGTCAGGACTTGATCATAACTCTTAAATTTTCTTTGGGTCCCCATAAGATTATCAGTGCCCCCAACCAGCCGGAAGTAGCCTGGAATACTATGCCCACATTCCCAAAAAATGGACTATGGATATTTTCCTTTGTTTAAAAAAAAAAAAAAGAGAGAGGGAAGTGGTGTGGGAGAATTGTCTGTGTTCTGTCAATCATGATTTAAATTATCACTGATTGGCCATTAGCCAGGATGTAAGGTGGGACAACCAGACAGGAAGTAGAGGCAGAGCAAGGAGAATTCTGGGAAGCAAGAAGCTCTCTCGGCACATCTGCCTGGACCGCTGAAGAAGCAGGATGTGACCTGCCCTGCTGAGAAAGGTATTGAGCCATGTGGCTAACATAGACAGGGATAATGGGTTAATATAACTTACAAGAGCTAATAAGAAGCCTGAGCTAATGGGCCAATCAGTTTGTAACTTATGGAGACTCTCTGCATGATTTTTCTCTGGGACTAAATGGCTGGGGGACCGGGCAGGACAGAAACCCCAACAAGCCTGGCCCTCATGCTACATATTTTGGTTTAGATTAGCAGCCTGTACAATGAAATGTCTCTCTGTAGCTCATTCACAGTCAAAAAAATTCAAAGAATTATTTGTAATAATCCAGACTCTTTGTGTATTTTCTATCTTTACATGGCTTTTTAAAAATACTCTGTTTCTTTTATTTTTAGTTTTTAATTTTTGTTTTCGTTTTGAGACAGGGTTTTTCTGTGTATCTTTTGCTGTCCTGGATCTCACTCTGTAGACCAGGCTGGTTTGAAACTCACAGAGATCCACCTGCCTCTGACTTTCAAGTGCTGGGATTAAAAGCATGCACCACCATGCTTGGTTCTCAAACTCACAGAGATCCATTTGCTTCTGCCTCCCAAGTGGTGGGATTAAAGGCATGTGCTACCACAAACTGACTATATTTCAAATTTTAAGGACTTTCTCTATTCCTTTTCTCTTCCAGCACACTGTAAACTGTTTGGAGGTTTTTTTCTTTTTTTTTCTTTGCCTCTGAATCTGTCTTCACTATATATCTCTATCTTTTTCTGACCACATAAGTCTTTAGTCTGTCAGATACCATGGTCCTGTAGGCTGAAGATGGATGCCCCAACGGTACAGAAGAACTTTGGGTGACTGTCCAGGTAGCGAGATGTCTCTGTCAATTCTAGAGTTTTGGAAGTTGCTTACAATGTACTTCCTGTTTGCTTAGGTAATATTATATTCTTCTGGAGTATTGATACAGTTGAAGACAGATAGCTATAGTTATATTTTTCCTTAGTTATGATAAAAAATAAATTAGATATGAAACTTTAGACTCACAAAGATAAGATAGATGATGGAGTGTTTTTTTTAATTTTTGCCTAATACAAATAGACTAAATGGCACGGTGGTGGCACATTCCTTTAATCCCAGCACTCGGGAGGCAGAGGCAGGTGGATCTTTGTGAGTTCAAGGCTAGCCTGGTCTATAAGA